>APFE031613365.1:7098-39754 GCA_000404065.3 Pinus taeda
TAACAATAGTGGGCTTCTATGGGGCACAATAGTAACAATATGGGCACTACATGGGTACATCAATATAATAAGGGGGTTGTACTAATAACAATAATGGGTTACACTGGTAGTATAGGGGCCTAACAATCAGGCTCATTGATGTCAAATGGAATCAGAAGAGCATCAGGTAATGAGGTTTGGAATTTTTCTAGGAATGATTTCACTAATACTTGAACATTTAATCATCTTGTGATCTTAATTTGAACACCTTAGGAGCTTCTTTACATCTTTCAACATGAACTTTTCTATTAAAGGAGTTCGAAAATAGATAGCAATGCTTGAAAGCTTCATGAATCTCATCGCATTGATTTGCAATGTTAGTTGTCTCAAATTCAACTTTCCTAGTTTTTTGAAATTCTGTAGTGTGCTTGAAATCACTTTCTTTTATGTTCTCCTCCAAATCAGATAAATATACTCTTCTCAAAGCAAGTAATTGAGAATCAATTTTATCATCTGGTATTTTATCAAAAAATTTACCCTTTTGTTGTAAATGAAGAATTACAGATGATGTTTTTTTACTTCTTACATAACGATATCTCAGAACAGTGGTGATGCATTTTAAAAGATCTACAGAACTATTTAGCCCAGATTTAGAGAACCTCTCAAAGTTATCCAACTTGAACATTCAATTTTTTATCGTATTTGTTGAATCAGTACTTGAAGCTTCAATTAAATCTGGTTTAAAATTTGTATACTCCACTTGACATCAAATTAATTTTACCTCATTTTCTTTAATCATTTCCACTTGAAATTCAATGTCATTTTCATTGCAAGCATAGCAATTAATTATTATTCCTAATATCTCTGGTTCACTTCCATCTATTGATCCAAATAGGTACATATCAGGAAACATATTCATGGGAGTTTCTATTTGGATGTACCAATCTTGCACGAACTCATATTTATTATTTGTATTGTATTTTTTAATAATTTCAAAAGTAGAAGTTGAAGGTGTTATTGATATTTCCTTTTTAGTTCAATAACTTTTCTTTTTCTTAAGTTATGGTTGTAACATTTTATTTGCTTTTGGGCCAACCAATTCTGTAAATAATAGCAAAACAAATATTTGCATTAATCAAAATGAAAATATAATTTCAAATATTGTCACATAATGTTATTATAAATACTAAAAACCCACCTAATCTAACCATTTCCAAGATAGTGTACATAAAATATAAAACCACCATACCAGTTGAAGGAGGCAATGTTTGGACATCACTTTTTTTTTTTGTCTTTTCTTCACTACTTTACTTTGAATTTCAGGCACACCAAATTCCGCAGTTTCTAGAAAACAAAATTATGGAATACATGAAATACTAAATATTATTAAACAACCTTATAATATATGATTTCCATTTACATGCACAATAATAAATGAGTACATATGCTATGCAAGTTTACTATATGACACCAAAAGTTATCACCTGGGTAAAACTGATAAGAAAAGAAACCACATAATCCAACCATTTCTAAAAGAGTACATAAAATATAAAACCACCATACCGGTTGAAGGGGACATCATTTGTAGATCACTTGTTTTTCTTTTTGTCTTCGCTACTTTACTTCAAATTTCAAGCGCACCAGTTTCCATTGTTTCTAGAAATAAAAATTTAATGGAAGACATGAAATAACAAATAGTATTAAACAACCTTATAATACACGATTTTCATTTACACGCACCATAATAAATGAGTACATATGTTATGCAAGTTTAGTATATGACACCAAAAGTTATCACATATTTAAAATTTCTTGGAAAAAAATACCCATGTTAGTATGGGTTGTGCTCATTAAAACCCCAATCCTAAGGCTATTTCCATTGGTTTTATTAATCAACAACCAGTTATTAACACAATGTCTAACTATTTTAATAAAGTATAAATCAAAATTGTCATACGAATTAAAGAATTTGGTGTCGTGTTTCTTGAAGTTCCTTTTTCCTTGGATGATTCCTTTGAATTCTCACTAGCTTCATAGTCCATGGTATCTGAAAATAAAGTAAAAAAAAAATTATCACAATTTCAAATTATTGAAGAAAACATGAATTTATAAATACTACAACTATTTGCATAACTATATGTATAACAAAATGAACAAGAAAAATAGCAATTGCATAACTCACAATAATAGCTAATGAAGGTTAGAAAAAGGGCACCCCGAAATATTTTTTTATATTCTTTTAATCGTGAATATAGGAAAGCAAATATCTACTAGCTTTCCTTCCAGCACAAGCATAAGAACATTTCCAAAAGACATTACATTGTGAATAAACAAAAAAAATTGTATAGACCAAAATATCAACATATATACACAAAATTTATCTCTTATAGTCATGTATATTGTTAGTTAGCTTTAGATAAAATAATAGCAAAACACAATGAAAGAACATTAACTATGGAAATCATTATATTTTCTTCTAGATATTTGTCTAGCACAAAGACAAACACATAGGAACTTTGCAAGGTGGAATAAATATAGAATGTGACAAAATTACTTCTAACATGAACAAAAGCATATTGCCAACAAGAATCTTGCAAAGCAAAAGAAATATTTGCATCCTAGATTTATTTCTATTACAAACGCATGGATATTGTCAAAAAAAACATTGTAAGGTGAAAGAAATCTAGCATGTGCTAGAAGTATTTTTAGCACGAACACATTCATATTTCCAAGAAAAACATTACAAAACAAAATAAATATAGGACAAGCTAGATTTCCTTCTACCACAAACCACAAACATATTGTCATTAAAATATTGCAAGGCAAAGGAAATGAAACCCATGCTAGACTATATTCTATCGCATACAAGAAGATTGCCAACAACAACATTGTATTGTAAAGCAAAAACATAACACAATGTCAATAAAGTCATTGGAATAATAATATTTCCTGGGACATTTGACCTTGCCTTTTAGAGACTATGAAGTTTTAATCCATGCCTACATAGACTATTGTTACAATATAAAAAAATTTAAACCTTGAAATGATTAGAAGGCCATTCATATGGAATATGTGGTCTAAGAATGGGATAGTGTACAAAGATTTCCTCCTTTAAAAAACACAAGAACATTGCAAATAACAACATTACAAGGTGAAAGAAATATAATTCATACTATAATTCCTTCTAATGTGAAATTAATCACATAACAACATTGTAGGGTGAGAAAAAATTTACTCAGAATTACATTTACTTATAACAAACATATAAATATCTCCAATGACAATACTACATGACAAAAAAATCTAGCACAAGCTAGATTTTCTTTTAGCCTAAACAAAAACATGTTAGCATTAACAACATTGCAATGTAAAATAAAATCTAACATGTGTTAGACTTCATTTTAGTGCAAACTCGAGCACATAGAAACATTGTAGACTGAGAAGTCTATCAAGTGCTAGATTTATGTCTACCACATATACAAGCACGTTGCCAACAGCAACGTTGTAGAGTATAAGAATTCTAGATTGCGTTAAATTTTATTCCAACACAAACACAAACACATTTTAATTTGAAATAAATTTAACACATGTTATATTTCCTTTAAACTCAAACACAAGAATATAACAACATTGTAAGACTAAACAAGTTTATTGTGTGCTAGATTAACAACATTGCAATTTAAAATAAAATCTAACATGTGTTAGATTTTCTTTTAGCGCAAACTTGAGCACATAGAAACATTCTAAAGTGATAAATCTAGCAAGTGCTAGATTTATGTCTACCACAAATACAAGCACATTGCTGACAACAACATTGTAGAGTATAAGAAATCTAGCTTGTGTTAAATGTTCTTCCAACACAAACACAAGGACATTTAAATTTGAAATAAATCTAACACATGCTATATTTCCTTCTAGCATAAACACAAGAACATAACAACATTGTAGGACTAAATAAGTCTATAATGTGTGCTAGATTAACAACATTGCAATGTAAAATAAAATCTAACATGTGTTACATTTCCTTTTACCACAAATTGGAGCACATAGAAACATTGTAGAGTGAGAAATATAGCAAGTGCTAGATTTATGTCTAGCACAAATACAAACATGTTGCCAACAACAACATTGTAGTGTATAAGAAATCTAGCTTGTGTTAAATTTTCTTCCAACACAAACACATGCACATTTAAATTTGAAATAATTCTAACACATGCTATATTTCCTTCTAGCACAAACACAAGAACATAACAACATATTAGGTCAAAATAAGTCTAATGTGTGCTAGATTAACGACATTGCAATGTAAAAGAAAATCTAACATGTGTTAGATTCCCTTTTAGCACAAACTCAAGCACATAGAAACATTGTAGAGTGAGAAATATAGCAAGTGCTAAATTTATGTCTACCACAAATAAAAGCATGTTGCCAACAACAACCTTGTAGAGTATAAGAAATCTCGCTTGTGTTGAATTTTCTTCCAACACAAACACAAGCAAATTTAAATTTGAAAGAAATATAAAACATGTTATATTTCCTTCTAGCACAAATGCAAGAACATAACAACATTTTAGGACTAAATAAGTCTAACGTGTGCTAGATTAACAACATTGCAATGTATAAGAAAATCTAACATGTGTTAGATTTCCTTTTAGCACAAACTCAAGCACATAGAAATATTCTAGAGTGAGAAATCTAGCAACTGCTAGATTTATGTCTAACACAAACGCAAGCACGTTGCCAACAACAACATTGTAGAGCGAGAAATCTAACATGTGATACATTTATGTCTACCAAAAATACAAGCACGTTTCCGACAACAACGTTGTAGAGTATAAGACTTCTAGATTGTGTTAAATTTTCTTCCAACGCAAACCCAAGCATAATTTAATTTGAAAGAAATCTAACACATGTTATATTTCCTTCAAGCACGAACACAAGAACATAACAACATTGTAGGACTAAATAAGTCTAATGTGTGCTATATTAACAACGTTGCAATGTAAAAGAAAATCTAACATGTGCTAGATTTCCTTTTAGCGCAAATTCGAGCAAATAGAAACATTATAGAGTGAGAAATCTAGCAAGTGCTAGATTTATGTATACGACAAATCTATCCTACCATCTATCCTACCATATAAAGCGGAAACAAAATCTATCCTACCATCTCAAGCTTTGGATAGAAAGCTTGTTAAAAGAGATGGATTTGGTCTTGGATAAGTCTCTCTATAAGGAAAAGAGGTCGTCTACATGGAGCTGGCAGAAGGGAGTTACCTAAAAATCTATCACGAGTTATCTAGAAACTCCATACGAAAACATCACATGTTTTTTAGTTTCAAAGGATGGGCTTCCTCTCATAAACCAATAATTCATTGCTTCCCTGTATCCCTTTGGAAAGCTCTATCTTTTGACCCCGTTCTATTAAAGGCTCTTTCACCCACTCTTGATAATATCAGCGATATTCGAAAATATAGCGATATTTTTGGCAAAACGATATATCGCCGAGAAAATATCACGATATTTTTTGTTTTGAAAATATGGCAATATTTCCAAAATACAGGCAAAATATTGGCTATGTTTAAAATTTTGAAAAAAAATTATTTTTTATGCTTGCCGATATTTGTCGATATTTTTTTGATATTTTTGCCGATATTTCCAATAAGATGTTTTCTAGACCCTCGGCCTTATTTTTCCAATACCAATATTTTCAACACTGCTTTCACCTACAACGTTGATCATATGCTCCAACTACAAACTCAGAATACCATATGGAAGACACATGATCCTCATGCATGGGAGACATAACATATACGTTTTCTTGGAGAGTTTCTTTCCCTGTCATTCTTACATTCTTCCTCATGCTAAAAGAACGCATGCCTCCATAGTTGCAATTCAATAAAACCAACCTAAGAAGCCAATGATCCTGAAATATGTGTGATTTTATGCGAAGATAGAGGTGTCGTGGCATAAGTGGAAGGAAGGAATTTTTCTAAATTTGAAGACACAGTATAGTAAAAACATGAAATCTCATTATGCACTAGTTTAAATCAATGTTCACTGCAAATAAGATAAGGTGTCCTTCAAATCACATTATAAACTAGTCTAAATCATCACTCCATTAAGCCACGGTATACGAATTGTAAGGATACCGAAAGAGTAGTAGTAGCTAAATTTTTTTATGCCAACACTATGGAACTAGAGGGAATGGATTCAATGGAGATCAAGACCTTGCGTTGTGTTTTTCTGAGTGGAATAAGTCCCTAGAAATTAAAACTTTCCTGGAGATAGGGACAAGCAATTAATAACAAACAGAAGCACTAACAATGTATCAAGGAGTCAAGTTCCTGAAGGACATTGTGCAAAGGGATGTAGTTATTGTTGAGGACTCCAACATAATCACAAGATCACTGAAGTAGTTCCCTCCTCCTAAGCCCTGGCATGCATCTATCATAAAATGGTCCTACTACTCAATGCATTTAAATAAGTCCACTATTTTCAGGTTGGAAAATGATTCAACTCCAAAGTCAATCGGATGGCTAAGCAAGCAATTTCAGTTGAGGATTCCAACACAATCACAAGATCACTGAAGAAGGAAAGAGCTCCCTCGTTTTAAACCCTGGAATGCATCTATCATAAAATGGTCCTGCTACTCAATGTATTTAAATAAGTCCAATATTTTCTGGTTCGAAAAATATTCAACTCCCAAGTCAATCAAATGGCTAAGAAAGTAGTTTCAGAAGACAAAGGAACTATCTGAGTATGTATCGAGGGGGAGGAAAATCCCTCTACACCTCAATAACATCATCAATAGAAAGTCCCAAGGAGAAGAAGCATGAAAGGTGGCACTCTCTACCCAAATTTTGATACATGGAAACAAAAGGAGTTTGGCTCAGCAGATAAGAAGGCACAGGGACAGTTTGCTAACAGAGAGTTTGATAACCGGGAAAGTTTGCTAATAGGGGTAGTTTGATCATATGTTCCAAGTACAAACTCAAAATACTAATGAAAGACGGGTGATCCTCATGCATTGGAGACATAACATATACATTTTCATGGAGAGGCGTCAGACTGAAGCATAGCTTGACATTCTTTTTTATTACAAATTTCCTTAACAACACGTTAGCATTCTTTTTACTTGCAGATTTCCACAGGCTTGGGGTCCTCTGGAAATTCTTCTGGAGTACTAGCTTCTGGGTTATGATCTTCCAGTCATTTTTTTTTTTAATTATTTGTGTTTATTATTATTATCTTCTCATTTAACGTCTTGGTAGGATAAAATTTCACCTCATCCCACTCTAAAGTAGAATGATTTAAAGAAAATGATTTCTTGATATTCCTACTTGGGAACAGAACTGGCATTTAAGTTCTCATATTTGGTTGCTCCTAAGATTAATCATTACATCACAGGTGTGCATAGGTTATACACTAGGAGATATATACAGTCATGTATATCCCTTATCACTGGGAGGTGCAAATGTCATAATTCAACGGAGCACATGTTGTACTACTGTTAAGGTGCATTACAAAATACGAAGTACAAGTTTGAGACATCTTTGAAGTCAAGTCCACTAGGAACTAGGAACTATGTCTGATCAATGAGATTTCTGTAGGTATAACAAATCCACAGTTGTGAATAATTATTCCCTACAAATACATGCCCAGGTGGACAAAGTTGCAATGGATCTTGAGCATTTTGTCAGCTACTTGAGCACTGAAGAGGTGCCTTTTGCATAATGAGTAGGGTCCCGGTTGATGATCATCAACTTCGCTACTTGTGCCATCTCAATGCTCAAGACAAGGCTTTGAGTAGTGACAATGTACAAGTCAGTGAGTGTGAGAAATAAGGGAGAGGTGCTAAGTTTGGCTATGCCATAGCCACAACTACATCTAGTAGAGCATACTTTGGATGAAAAGGTACCCTGCATCCTCATGGGGTTATCTAATATGTGGTGACCTCAGGATGATGGTAATGAAGGATGGAACTTCCAGTGATATTTATGTTTCCCAATGTTTTAGGATGGCCTTCAAATCTAATCAATGATGACCCTCCCTGTTCTACTATAGTGCAAGTGTTCAGGTTCCATATCATTTATTGTTCATTGTTTTGTTGATGTGACTCACCCTTCAAGGTTTTAATTATGTTGATGGCTATACTAGACTTTGGGCCAAGGGTCTATTTTTTTCATAACTTCATATTTCAATTGGATGTAGGCATTTAGTGCATAGGGGATTTTTAATGTTGCTCCTATGTTGACATTATGGTGGTGGCCCATCAATTCAAGCCACACTTTCACACAATGGGTAGTGGATGATGGATCTAGTGGGCAGGGTGTGGGTTTGTTTAAGGGTTACATGTTTGAGGTGGCATTTAACTAGAGGGAGGAAGATGGATAAAATCAAAATCTGCGACAAAGTTCCTAGTGCAGACAGGGAAACTTGGAGGGGCTGTTAAACCAATCTTTGTACAAGGAAGAAGGTAGGAAACCCTGTGCCCCCAACATGGCTGACATATAGGGGATCAGAATATATGTATAAAAGACATAAGTCAAAGGCCAAGGAGAAAGCAGATGAACCGAGTAGACTTCATCAGATCTTTATAGGGGGTGCTCAGCACAAGCTACTGCACCTGTTCAAGTGAACCCAATCATTTTAACTGCAAAAAAGGATTTGAATAAAAGAGAGAAGAATCTTTATGTTGGCTGCCTCCAGAATCAACAAAAGAAAATATTAGAGTGTGATAGGAGAGGGTATTTTCATTTGAGTCCAATGCTTAATAAAACTTAGACGACCATTTTTTTCTTGAAATGCAATAAAGAGAAGAATTAAAACTTACTACACTAGAATTTTGCACAAGAGACAAACAAGCTCGAACATGATAATAGGATAGTGATTAAAACACAGTTAACAGACTTATAAACATTTATCAAATACCATCACACAATTGGCATGGTTAATATCAGCAAAAGGCACGGCTATTAGTGCAGCAACGATCAAGCATTTGGCACATGGAGAATACAACAATGCAACAGCTAGATATAGTATTTGAAAATGAAAAATAGAAGATACTAGAATGCCATAGTTGACATTGTAACACAGTGCTTAGCACAATTCAGAAAGAAAATAAACATAGTTAGAAAAGGCTACTGATTGTGGAAAAGTAGGCACTTAGACATAGCGAATTCAGATGTCCCATTTGTGGTTTGATATTCCTTCTTTTTCTCTGCATAATGAATTTCCAGGAGGAAACCCACTGGGTACTTCCCCTCATTCTTAGAATGGTAGCCAGGGTAAACTATATCCTTCAGGGCTCAAGGCCAGCTCAACTGTCAGCAATTAGCTCATGAAGAGAGCAAGCATGTCACAAAGTGGAATATGAACCCAGATGTAGGAGGATAACTAGTTTCCTCTCAACAACTGGAGCTACACCCAATTGACCTGTGGTTTGATAATTGGCTAAATCTGATATATTTTTGTAAGATGGTTCTCTCATGGGGAGTGGGTACAGCAGATGGAGAATTACGTTAGATCAAATCAGAAATGTGAGAGTAAATAGCCATGAGAGAAAAATCTATGGGAGACAACTTTTTCGTGTACATAGAGAAGGATATTAAGATCAAGGATTACTGTGCAAAGTGGTGGTACACAAAACAAAGAAAGGAAAAAAAAGATCAAGGGGATAAACATAAATGCCTCCTCTCGTTTATATATTTTGCTGATTTGAAAAAAAGCTTACTCATTTTCGTTCTTCTTCCTTATCTGTTTGTTGTCCCATTTTCCGTTGTTGTTGACTTCTTTCTCTTTGAAACCAACCCATTTCTTTATCTCTTTATGTCCTCATCCATTCTCTTTCAAAATGTTTCGATTAAATGTTTCCTCCATGAATTTCACATAAACTCATCATCGATATCTATTGATCTTCACCATTTGATTCTCAGCAGGACCATTTTTGTCTCTGATACCTATTGCCATGGTTCTTTCATACCTTCAAAGGAGAAGCAGCTTCAAGATGCACAACCATGAGAAAAGCATTGGGAAAAGATGAAGAAGACAATGGAGATGTAGGATAGCAAAAATCTCTCTATTTCTAATTGATTAATTGCAAATAAATGATAGTCTCAAAGTGTGGTAATTGAGAGGACAACTGCCTTCAGAGTAAGTTCATTTTTTCCCTTTTTGAATGTAACATGGCATATTAAGGTTTAGGAATCCTGTGATAATAAAGTATCTTTGAATTTAACACAACATATTAAGGTTTGTGAATTCCCTAATTGGAAAGTACTATTAACGAACACTTAAACATGGAATTACCATACGCTACGATATCCATGATGGTTGGATCACCAAGAAACTAGTACTGGTATGCAACATGGATGGACTGTTAAATTTGAAGACACAGTATGGTTGGATCACCAAGAAACTAGTACTGTTATGCAGCATGGATGGACTATTAAATTTGAAGACAAAGTATAGTAAGAAACATGAAATCTCATTATGCACTAGTTTAAATCAATGTTCACTGCAAATGAGATAAGGTGTCCTTCAAATCACACTATACACTTGTCTGAATCATCACTGGATTGAGCCATTGCTAAGAGACAGTTTACTAACAGGGACAATTTGATCATATGTTCCAAGTACAAACTCAAAATACAAATGGAAGACAGGTGATCCTCATGGATTGGAGACATAACATATATGTTTTCATAGACGTTATCTGTTTACAACTAAAACTTCATTCCCTATGGGCCTTTCCACTATACGTGATTAATTAGCTTTACAAAAAACCCCTTTTCCAATCTATCTACTACCTGAGGTTATATAACCTTACCTTCTTCAAAAAAATCCTTACTTTATAACATAAGGGACACGATAGGAAGACTTCAAAAAGAAGTCTATAGAATCTTTCATCACACCGTCAAGAACTTGTAAATATTTATGGCAACAGGGGACAAAGTCAAATTCCCCTTTGATAACTCATTCACTGAAGCATTGAGTTCATGAAGAATGTTCCTGAAAGAATATTTGTCAAAGTCTGTTGAAGTGTTGAGTTCGTGAAGAATGTTCATGAAAGAATTTCATTTAAAAGATATAATTGAGTTATAAAAGTACACCAACAAATGACATAGATTTATATTTATTAATTGATGCTTTCCTATTGGCCTAATCAATACAAGGTTGGAATCACTCATGATCTGCAACCTCTTAACACCTCTAAGCATAACAACCTCAATAAGTTTTCTTAGGGAAGTAAGCTATGATTGGTTAGTTGATCCTCTATCGAGAGAATATTGAATATGGAAACAGTGATCACGAATGAGAAAAGGAACAACACATACCCCACAAATGCAGTGATGGTCTTAACTAACACCAAAAATAAATAAACTCAAAATCCAAAGCTATCATTACTGATAGCATAGGCTTCCTTGTGGGTATATCCTCCAACCTTTAATGAGCTAGATATAATAAAGACAACAGTAACAGAAAGAAGAATGTCCTCGCCTTGAAAAATGCTAGAGTTCTTTGTTTACCAAAATACCATATATGAATAACACTACAAGAGCTTCAAAGCATTTAAGAAACTTATTAAAGAACCAAACTTATGCACATTCCATCAAAATAACATAGGACCAAGGAACCTTTGGCTTTAAATCAAACAAACCATTTCCAGCTATAGATAGCTCTATTGTTGACAATAACAAAGTTGGATAGCCCCAGAAGATTGATTAAACCTGTAAACCCTTAATGACATATAAAACTATAGTGCTGAGAATGAAAACAATGTCAAGAAAATCATTGATGAAGAATATAGGCTTGACCAAAAAAAAAAATTCTCTCTGGACCACGTTAAATGCAAATATGTTCTCTTCTCCATGAACATGTGGACAATCATTCATGCACTAGATTTTTAAAAGGAAATGTAGACAACAAACCTCTAACAAATCCACATGAAGCCAATGTTGAGGGACAATTTTGGGGCCTGGAAAAGGTGCACTCACAGGGATTAAATCACAGTGAAGAGAGGCTCCTTCACTGTTCCAAAAGAAGGTTTTTCATCATAGCAAGGAGGCTTCCATACGTTGTCAAAGGAAGCTCCAAAAGATCCCTAGTTGCAGTTTTCTATTCAGAGTTAAGACGCAATCAAAGGGAGGCTAAATGAAACCATAATCCATAATAAGAAAGAGACTCAATACACAGTCCTAAAGGATGTGTTTTAGGTGTTGTTCAAGTAAGGAGATCTAGCACGTCTTAGTATTCCAGTGGCAACATGATGATGACAACATTGTGATTGAAACTATTCCTGAGGACTCTTTATAAGGTTGGTAACCTACAGTCATATTATATTAATGAAATCTATCCTATACCAAATTTCAAATCAGTACACTTAGATTAAGTCAAGTCCTTGTACGACTTATACTACTGCATTGATAGTATTTGTTGACTGAACATCAGAGGCCAGAATTGCTGCTAGGATAGACCACAGGACGTAGCTAGCAGCAAAGGTATTGAGTTGAAAGCATGACAATGGTGGAGTTGCACCTCTAGGTCATGGATTGGTAACTGTGTGAAGGAAGAGGATTGAATGTTGACGCCATATCTGCAATTACAGCTAGTGCAACAAGCCATTATCAGTGTTTTTGGGAGATGTATTAGGTCAAGGGTTGACCATGTTCGACTCAGATTGATGAGCATCATGTTCATGCCATATGGATGAACTTACATTGATGCCAGAGTGTCAGCAGGGAAATTTGCAAATAACTTAACACAAAGAAACAAGTAATCAAATTCCATTAAAATGCACTTAACTTTACATATTCCCAAAAGCAGAGGAGATAACTAAGCTAGAATCGGATCCAAGAAAATGCAACATATTATCATCCTATGCTTAGTAGAGCTTACAAGGAAATGGGTTGGATATGTGTTGAAAGTCTGCAAAATCAAAAAGATATAATCTAAAGGTAGCCCCAACAATATGAACAGGCAACATGATACGATAATAATTTATTCAAAGAGATATTTTTTAATAAAACAAAAAAAAAGCCTAAACACATACCCGTTTTAGGCAAAAACTATGGAAGATCAGCCTCATAGAAAAAAAATGGAAATAAATGCATAGCTTATAAAACAGAGCTTATAAAAGACAACATTTATCAGTTCTAGGTGTTGTTCAAGTAAGGAGACCTAGCACGTCTTAGTATTTCAGTGGCAACATGATGATGACAGCATTGTGATTGAAACTATTCTTGAGGATTGTTTCTAAGGTTGGTAACCTACAGTCATATTATATTAATGAAATCTGTCCTAGACCAAAGTTCAAATCAGTACACTCAGATTGAGTGAAGTCCTTGTACAACTTATACTACTGCATTGATAGTATTTGTTGACTGAAAATCAGAGGCTAGACTTGCTGCTAGGCTAGACCACAGGACATAGCTAGCAACAAAAGTATTGACTTGAAAGTGTGACAATGGCTGAGATGCACCTCTAGGTCATGTATTGGTAACTGTGTGAAGGAAGAGCATTGAATGTTGACACCATATCTCATAAAGTAGTTACAGCTAGTGCAACGAGCAGTTATCAGTGTTTTTGCGAGCTGTATTGGGTCAAGGGTTAACAATGTTCGACTCAGATTGATGAGAATCCTATTTGTGCCATATGGATGAACTTACATTGATTTCAGAGTGTCGGCAAGGAAATTTGCAAATAACTTAACACAAAGAAACAAGTAATCAAATTCCAATAAAATGCACTTAACTTTACATATGCCCAAAAGTAGAGGAAATAACTAAGCTAGAATCTAATCTAAGAAAATGCAACGTATTATCATCCTATGCTTAGTAGAGCTTGCAAGGAAATGGGTTGGATATGTGTTTAAAGTCTGCAAAATAAAAAAGATATAATCTAAAGGTAGCCCCAACAATATGAACAGGCAACAGGATATGATAATAATTTATTCAAAGAAATATTTTGTAATAAAACTAACAGAAAGCCTAAACACATACCTGTTTTAGGCAAAAACTATGGAAGATCGGCCTCACAGAAAAAAAATGCAATTAAATGCAGAGCTTATAAAACAGAGCATTTATCAACCAATTTTAAGACATAACATCTGTAAAATTCCAGTCATTGTATAATTGTTCTCTCCTTAAAAAGTACCATACGAGTATTCCAAACAAAAACTGTGGGGATTTTTGTTCTATACCAATAACATCGTCTAGTCCAATTGCCGAAAATACTAGTTGGTTTTGTCCTAAGCTATGTGGAGTGATTGAACAATGTTTTTGTTAGTTGAAATGGATTAAACACCATAAAAAACAACATGGCACTGAAACTTGACAACTATAACTTGGATTTCCAAAAACAAATATTGGATTTTATTATTTCCACAATGACACCTTATTATACATAGGAAATCTAAACTACCTAAATGCTCTATTATCAATGTTGAGAAACTCAACAGTTTCTAATCAGTTGAATCAATTGTTGTCTCATGTCTTCCATCATTTGTTTCATTTCTACCTCAAGCCAAACTACCTTGCTTTATGGGATTAAATTATCACAAGATGGAGCAGTTGGAATAACCATTTGTTTTTCGTGCCATAGAAAAACATACCCTTAAAATGAAAAATAAAGGTAAGGTAATACACAGTGGTTTGGGAGTTTAGTCATGGGGATTTATTCATGGTTGTTGAGTTTCAGAAGATTTATTTAGGGTCTTAGAATCTTGTTTTCCTCGATTGACCATTATTAGGTTTCAAAGACTAGTATGTAATGAGAAATACCTCATAATGGTGTTTATAATCCTAGCTGTAGTCAAATGATACCCTACAGAGGTCATATGTAGTGGTTTCGAGCCTCATTCATGGATATTGATATTGATAAGCCTTTTCCATGCCCTAGTTTTATTCTTTTCATCCCCTAACTATTGTCCAAGCCTTAAGACCAATTTATGTTTGCAAATCCATCTATGGGATGTTATATTCTTAGTGGGATACAAAAAGTACTCTACAAAAGTAATTTGCGGTGGTTAAGTATATGTTCATATTTTTTCAACTTGAGAGGCATCACTAAAGGCCTAAGGCTTGTGATCTCATGCCTCAATAATTTCCAAGGCCCCAATACTAGTTTGTGGTGCACAACACCTTCAAATAATGTTTGTGTTTCTAGTAAAAATCCAAATATCCCATATAGAGGTCAAATATGTGTTGGTTATATTCCTTTTTCATGGTTTTAATGCTTGAGAAGCCTCAACAAAGGAATTGATGGCAATTTTTTCCTTCCCTAAGCATTTCAAAGGAATTGAGATTTGTCTATGATATGCAAAACCACCTAATAGAGATCATATTCTCAGTGAGAAACCAAGGCAAAATATTCCCTTAGAAGTTAATTGTAGTTGATTAAGTCATCATTCATGGTCATAGAGACAAAAAAAATAAAAAATAGGTCATAAACCCCTTGTTTAAATCCCATGACCATTTTCAAAACCAAAGGCCAATTTGTGATGCATGAAACAATATAATGATAATCGTAATCCAAATGGGAGTGCTAAGGTACCATATAGAAACCATGTGTAATCACGGTAGTACTTGCTCATGACCTTCAAATTTTTTAATAATTGTTTATGTTCTAAATTCCCTATTCTAATATCCCAACCTTTATAAAAATCCCAACATTATTTTATGGAGAGAATAATATTAATGGTATTAATATTTCTAGTGTGAGGCCAAATATACCATATACAAACCTTGTGTTGTGGGTTGACAACTCATTCATCTTAGTCAAGATGGAGAAGCATAACTAAGGGCATAAGGCCCTTGCTTTCTTGAGAGGCCATTATCATGACCTCAAGACACAACACCACCCAAAAACAAAAATTTTCTTATTCAATGTCCAAATATCCCATGGAAAAATTATTTGTGAATGTTGTATGACACATTCATGGCATCAAATCCAAGAAGATTTGTTTCAGTCCTATGTCATGTATGTTCATCAATGAACAATTCTCAAGGCTATGAGGCCGAACTTATATTCTCAATGATATGCCAAAGATCCCATGCAAAAATCATGTATGGTAGTTTTGGGAATTGGTGTCTTTAATGAAACTTTCAGATTTAAAAGAAACCTACTAAGAGAAATAATAAAATAATAGTTAAACTATAAAATAAGAGTTTGTGAATTTAAAATTAGGTCCTTATAATTAACTCAAATTTCATTTGGGGGCATTAGTTTGAGACAAAATTTATTTTCTCACCCACCGAGTACAAACTCAACATACTATTGATAGAAACACTCATATAAACTAGAAATACATGTATTCCTAATGTATATGGTTACATATATATAGAGGTTTGTATAGTGGCTACCTAGGCTCACATGAAAGGGGTGACTACAACTAAAATTTTAGCAAACCCAAATATTTTTCTTATTTCCATGCATGCTATATACCCTTGTGGTTGACATCGTGATCTTGAAAGCACTTGACTTTTTAAAAAGATAATGTTGATATTACATTTTTTGTTTTGAGGCCTATTTGAAACCTCAAGATTTCTCTAATGAATAAGTGAGCCCAAGAAGCATTATTCAAGTCATAATTCCCTTTATTCAATAACCTAACTCTTTTGTCAATGGCCTTACAGACATCCATGGTGTACAATGGTTCCTTTTGATGTTTTTATTCCAAATGGGAGGAAAAAAGTCCCCTATATAGGTTTTGTATAGTGGTTTAGTTCCTTTCTCATGGATATTAAACCATGAAGACTTATTCATGGTCTAAGGCCCTTGTTAACCTATTATAACCATTGTGAAGCCTTGAGCTTTATTCATGGTGCATAATATCTCTAGATGATTTTCACATTCCTTGTGGGAACCTAAATATTCATTACAAATGTATCATATGTGGTGGTTTGAGTCCTCATACATGGAAAACAATCCTATGAATCATCCTTTAGTGTACGAGGCCATTTCTTTTTTCCCTTAGCCATTTTCAAGGCCTTGATACCCATCAATGATGTAAAATAAGTTGTGATGATGGTCATGTTCCTATAATGAGACTAAATATCCCCTACAAAGGTCATGTGCGGTGGTTTGAGGCCTTGTTCATGGTTGTTGATATGAGAAGTCCCATTTAGGTATCTCAAGACCACTGCATGGTGCATGATATCTCTTAATGGAAACCATAATCCTACTTAGAGTTTAAAGATCCCATATAGAATTAATATCCTTTCTTATGATTCTTAATTTTAAGAATGCTCATTTATGATACAATTCAATTGATTTAGTCTCCTTACCATTGTGAAGGTTCCCTAATTATATTGTGATGTGAAACAACACCTAATAGAGCTCATGTTATTAGAGTGAGGCCAAAAATACCCTACATAGCTAATGTGTTATGTCTTCATGAAGTAACCATGGTCGTTGAGCCCGTGAAGTATCATTTAGGGCACAAAGCCCTTGATTTCATCCCTCAATCATTTTCAATTACTCTATGATCATATGTGGTATTCAACAGCTCCTAACAACTCTCATATTGCTAGTGGGACACCAAAGATCCCTAATAGTAGTCATGCAATATTTTTCAAGGAATTTTCTCATGGCCATCTAGCTAAATCCCCATTTATAGTTTAAGGATATTACTTTCCTTACTCAACAACCAGAAAGGGCTCAATGCTTGTGGGTGGTGTATAATACCTATTAATGAGGCTCATGTTCCCATATCAAGAAGATTGATTAAACCTATATTTTTTGACTGAAGATTAGAGGCTTTAATTCAAACAAATCCATTTCCACCTATAGATAGCTCTATTATTGACAATAACAAAGTTGGGAGCCCCAGAAGATTGATTAAACCTATAAACCCTCAATGACATATACAACTACAGTGCTGAGAATGAAAACTATGTCAAGAAAATCATTGATGAAGAATACAGGCTTGACCAATAATAAAAAATTTCTCTCTGGACCACATCAAATGCAAATATGTTATCTTCTTGATGAACATGTGGACAATCATTCATGCACTATATTTTTAAAAGGAAATGTAGACTACAAACCTCTAACAAATCCACATGAAGTCAATGTTGAGGGACAATTTTGGGGCCTGGAAAAGGTGCACTCACAGAGATTAAATCACAGTGAAGAGAGGCTCCTTCGCTGTCCCAAAAGAAGGTTCTTCATCATAGCAAGGAGGCTTCCATACGCTATCAAAGGAAGCTCCAAAAGAGCCCTAGTTGCAGTTTTCTATTCACAACTAATACACAATCAAAGGGAGCCTAAATGAACCCCTAATCCACAATAAGAAAGAGACTCAATACACAGTCCTAAAGGATGTTTTTTAGGTGTTTTTCAAGTAAGGAGACATAGCACGTCTTAGTATTTCAGTGGAAACATGATGATGATAGCATTGTGATTGAAACTATTCCTGAGGACTGTTTACAAGGTTGGTAACCTACAGTCATATTATATTAATGAAATCTGTCCTAGACCAAAGTTCAAATCAATACACTTAGATTGAGTCAAATCTTTGTATGACTTATACTACTGCATTGATAGTATTTGTTGATTGAAGATCAGAGGCCAGACCTGCTGCTAGGCTAGACCATAGGACATAACTAGCAGCAAAGGTATTGACTTAAAAGCATGACAATGGTGGAGTTGCACCTCTAGGTCATGGATTGGTAACTCTGTGAAGGAAGAGGATTGAATGTTGACACCATATCTCATAAAGCAGTTACAGCTAGTGCAACAAGCAATTATCAGTGCTTTCGGCAGCTATATTGGGTCAAGGGTTAACCATGTTCGACTCAGATTGATGAGCATCATATCCGTGCCATATGGATGAACTTACATTGTTGTCAGAGTGTCAGCAAGGAAATTTGCAAATAAGTTATCACAAAGAAACAAGTAATCAAATTCCATTAAAATGCACTTAACTTTACATATGCCCAAAAGCAGAGTAAATAACTAAGCTAGAATCTAATCCAAGAAAATGCAACGTATTATCATCCTACGCTTAGTAGAGCTTACAAGGAAATGGGTTGGATATGTGTTTAAAGTATGCAAAATAAAAAATATATAATCTAAAGGTAGCCCCAACAATCTGAAGAGGCAACAGGATATGATAATAATTTACTCAAATAGATATTTTTTAATAAAACAAACAGAAAGCCTAAACACATACATGTTTTAGGCAAAAACTATAGAAGATCGGCCTCACAAAAAAAATGGAATTAAATGCAGAGCTTATAAAACTAGAGCATTTATCAACCAAAAAAGAGCTTATAGAACAGAGCATTTATCAACCAAAATTAAGACATCACGTTTGTAAAATTTCAGTCATTGTACAATTGTTCTCTGCTTAAAAAAGTACCATACGAGTATTCCAAACAGAAACTGTGGGGATTTTTGTTCTATATCAATAACATCGTCTAGTCCAATTGCCGAAAATACTACTTGGTTTTGTCCTAAGCTATGTGGCATCAACTAAAAAGGTCATCAAGAGCAAAATGTTGGACTTATGGTTGAATCAACCTTCACAAGAAAGACACAGTGAATTATTTCATTTGACATATGTCTCGATTTGTAGATGGAAATGCAGTTTGTGTGGAGAACTAGTGTAGTAAGGGTATCTCAAATGTCGAGCTTTGTCTATCTCATGATAGCTACAATGGTCATAGAGACAAACTATGAACATTGGAACTGACAAAGACATTGTTTGAAAGAAACCAGGGGATGGGGCCTGAAATTTCTTGACAAAAGCCTTCATAATTCAAAATCAATACATTCACATGATCAAGAGGACTACTTCAAGTCATAATGTAACAATAATTTCGCAGTGAGCTCTACCCTAATTTCAACATGACGTCGATAAAAATGCTATTATGATGGCCCTCCCAAGAATGATTGGACTGAATTTCAACTTACTGTTCAGTCTTTCCACTACTTGTAAACATGGATATTTTCAATTTTGAGGGTTGGAAAATATGTTTTTTAATGCTCCAGATGTTATTAAAAAACGGGGTTTATGTTTTGCAGGTCAGGCATTGTGCTAACAAAATCTATGGCCATTTTGATGACTTATGATGGGACTTACAGTTCAGTCTTTCCACTACTTGTAAGCATGGATATTTTCAATTTTGAGGGTAAGATCGCTCAACTTAGTTGTCAGAAGAACAATTATTTTCTCGGCCAACAAGGTAAATTGGATTCACCTTTATGATAACATGAATACTAGTATTATTTCAGTGATTTCCAAGACATTTCCATTCACATATTATGATAAATAAATGTCTTTCAATTATTTGAATCACAGTACAATCACTACCTTGACTTCTTTAAAGGGAATTCACTACTCAAATGGATTTGGTTAGCACTCCCTAAATATGATTGTGGGAAGATTTGCTTCTTCAATCCTAAAAGATCCTATATCATGGAATCTGACAGTCCTGCTATTTTTTATGCCTACGATCTGAATTTATTCCTCAAGCCAGATGGGATAAGGAAGTCTCATTCTTCTACATTTAATATTCATCTGGAAGGCAAAGTTATTGGCATATGTGATGGATATTCCTTGGTAGACAAATAAATAGTGTGTTATAAAGACACAATTATTGAAGCTTTAAGTCAAACAAATCCATTTCCACATATAGATAGCTTTATTGTTAACAATAACAAAGTTGGACAGCCCTAGAAGATTGATTAAACCTGCAAACCCTCAATGACATATACAACTACAGTGCTGAGAATGAAAACTATGTCAAGAAAATCATTGATGAAGAATACAGGCTTGACCAAATAAAAAATTTATCTCTGGACCACACCAAATGCAAATATGTTCTCTTCTCCATGAACATGTGGACAATCATTCATGCACTAGATTTTTAAAAGGAAATGTAGACAACAAACCTCTAACAAATCCACATGAAGTCAATGTTGAGGGACAATTCTGGGGCCTTGAAAAGGTGCACTCAGAGGGATTAAATCACAGTGAAGAGAGGATCCTTCGCTGTCCCAAAAGAAGGTTCTTCATCACAGCAAGGAAGCTTCCATACGCTGTCAAAGGAAGCTCCAAAAGGGCCGTAGTTGCAGTTTTCTATTCATAGCTAAGACACAATTAAAGGGAGCTTAAATAAACCCCTAATCCACAATAAGAAAGAGACTCAATACACAGTCCTAAAGGATGTGTTTTATGTGTTGTCCAAGTAAGGAGACCCAACACGTCTTAGTATTTTAGTGGCAACATGATGATGACAGCATTGTGATTGAAACTATTCCTGAGGAATGTTTATAAGGTTGGTAACCTACAGTCATATTATATTAATGAAATCTTTCCTAGACCAAAGCTCAAATCAGTACACTCTGATTGAGTGAAGTCCTTGTATGACTTATACTACTGCATGGATAGTATTTGTTGACTAAAGATCAGAGGCCAGACTTGCTGCTAGGCTAGACCATAGGACATAGCTAGCAGCAAAGGTATTGACTTGAAAGCGTGACAATGGTGGAGCTGCACCTCTAGGTCATGGATTGGTAATTGACAAAAAAAATAAATTCACACCGCTTCAGTCCAATCCTAAAAAAAAACTTATTTTAGGCAAACAAATTTGTAACTAACCAACCAATGTGAAATGAATTTTCAACGAAATTATCAAATGTACTACACAAATTGATGATATATATACGAAAAACAGAGCATTTATCAACCAAAATTAAGACATCACATCTGTAAAATGCCAGTCATTGCACAATTGTTCTCTGTTTAAAGAAGTGAGTACAATGAGAAGTACCTATATTTTTCATGAACTCTAGCTTCCAAAAGAGGAAAATCTGAACCCTGCTTGTAAATTTCAATAATTGTTCTTCTGAAAATCAGACAAAATTGTGCATGGAAGTAAGTTTAACAGTGCAGTTGTGGCGGGATCATACTTGAGATCAGAACTGCTCTATTTATACTGAGTGATGATCTAATCAGATCAGATGATGGGGAGGAGTCAACACTTAGTTTATTATGAGCAATTTATTGTTACAAACTATTTTAGTTACTTCAACAGCCTACATTTACTCACAAAATCGTGCATGTATCTGTTGACAAAATAGTGCAGTAGATGAAGGTTGGTATTTGGAATGGAATTGTAAGTAAAATTTCCATTTGAATGCAAAAAAAATCTTATTTTTTATTTTTTTTTATTAATATCAAATATGGAATTTAGAAATTACTAAAAGAAAAAAAATAAAGATTTTTCCTTATTTCAAATAAGGAACTAGTTCAAATAAAGAATTTAGTGGTTATTAAAAAAGCTAAAAGTAGAGTTTTTTCTTTATTTCAAATAAGGAATTTAAGAATTTATTAATTACTCCCTATCTCTATTTTTCTAGCAATATATACTTGTCTTATATAAAACCTCAAGTAATAGGCTTGGTAATACCCCTGAAATAATATTTTCTCTCATTTATTAAATATTTTGTATTTCCACTTTTCAACTTGAGTCACAAAGAAATAATAAATGCAGTTAATAGTTAATATCAAGGACAAGTTTGACATGGCATCTAGGTTAGTTGGGTATTTTTGCACAATTAGGAGATGGGGAGCACTATTTGCCATCATTATAAACGATAGCTATATAGATGTTGTATGGGTGTTAATGTGAGGATAATTTTGCCCCTAGAGAAGGATGGCTTTGTTTGGGGCCTTGGACATCATCTAAGGAGAAACACCATTATCATCCCAGGGCGTACGAGTTGTTTTGGTTGGTTTAGTAATAATACGGACTGTGCACATGGTACAAAACCACCTCCGAGTGCCTCTAAGATGAATGGTTGGCCTAGTGGTGCTCATCGACAACATCAAGGTTTCTTGTTGGTGGCTATTGTCCTACTTACTAATGTCTACTACCCAATATTGTGACATTTTGATAGGTCGATGTACCAACAACTAATACATTGCATTAGTGTTGGTTGACCTTGATGTGTCCATGATACAATTAGCCCAAACTTTGACCTAGACTTGATGGACTATACTCCCCAACCATGGAGTGAGAGTCCTTGATCCCTCTATGTTGATGAGCTAATGGATAATGTAGGATGATATGCTAATATCGAGGACAAGTTTGACATGGCATGTAGGTTAGTTGGGGCTTTTTGCACAATTAGGTGATGGGGAGCACTATTTGCCATCATTATAAACCATAGGTATATAGATGTTGTATGGGAGTTAATGTGAGGATAATTTTGCCCCAAAAGGATGGCTTTGTTTGGGGCCTTGGACATCATCTAAGGAGAAACACCATATCATCCCAAGGTGTACGAGTGGTTTTGGTTGGTTCAGTAATAATACAGACTATGCACATGGTACAAAACCACCTCCGAGTGCCTCTAAGGTGAATGGTTGACCTAGTGGTGCTCATTGCCAACATCAAGGTTTCTTGTTGGTGGCTAGTGTCCTACTTACTAATGTCTACTACCCAATAGTATGACATTTTGATAGGTCGATGTACCATCAACTAATACATTGCATTAGTGTTGGTTGACCTTGAGGTGTCCTTGATACAATTAGCCCGAAATTTGACCTATACTTGATGGACTATAGTCCCCAACTATGGAGTGAGAGTCCTTGATCCCTCTATCTTGATGAGCTAATGAATAATGTAGGATGATATGCTAATTTCGATGACAAATTTGACATGGCATGTAAGTTATTGGGATCTTTTTGCACAATTAGGTGATGGGGAGCACTATTTGCCATCATTATAAACCATAGGTATATAGATGTTGTGTGGGTGTTAATATGAGGTTAATTTTTCCACACAAGGATGGCTTTGTTTGGGGCCGTGGACATCATCTAAGGAGAAACACCATTATCATCCCAAGGCGTACGAGTGGTTTTGGTTAGTCGGTAACCCAACACGACTTCCTAAGAATAGTAAATCCTCCTTACTACTACTGCGTGGTGATCCAGGAAACAAGATCTGGGTTTTTATTGCTTATCGGAGGGAAAGCATTCCTCCACTCAAGGAGTTTTCCTCCTATCCACTTGTCCAAACAATAGGCTTGAGTAGGATAATAGGATTAGAAGAAAATCATAGAAAACATATGAATAATACGAGAGGCTTAGATTCCAAGATTTTTTTGTAACTTTGTCATCTACAAAGTTACAAACAACATGTTTGTTAATCGAAGTGATAATTGATTTCAGCGCTTAGTTTAGCTTTCTTCTAAGGTTTTTAAGTTTCCTTGTGTTAACTTGGCCCATTGACCTAGGTGGTCAATATCCCTCTTGTATCATTTATGTTCACATATTTGCTTATGAGCAATTTTTTCTTACAGCTTATCTTAACATTTGTTGATGATAGTCGTATCACTCTTACATTAGTTAGATAGAATTTATACTTTGAATTTAGTTCATTTCCATTACTATTTTTAATTTTTTGTTCGTTATGTGTTATTCATTGTGACTTACACTCTACTCTATTTTGCAACTATAAAAAACACTAGAACCTCAACCTTGCATTTTAGTAGATTAACCCTACCACTAGTTGTTTTAATGCATTGGATATGTTCACTTTCCAATTTTCCAACTTCTCATTAGCATCATTGCCATCCAATGCCACATTTAGCATATTCACTTTCACATTAGACTATTTCTTGTAGAAAAATATGGACACATGTAGCAGTTTGCAACCCGACTTCTAAGCTTGCCCAAATTCACACGAAACATAAGATAATCCGTGATTCAACAATTTGGGAAACTTTTGAACATATAGATAATCAGTGATCCATGTGCTTTGATAATCCATGATCCATGTGCTTTGATAATCCGTGATCCATGTGCTTCGATGAGCAGATGCACACATTATATCAAATATGGTCGGGGGGGTATCCTGTAGCATTAACATGTGAGGTGCATCTGTTAACCACCCTTTCAGACGGCCAAGACAGTTTTATAAGCTCTGCATTTAATTCCATTTTTTATTCTGTGAGGCCAAAGTTCCATAGTTTTTGCCTAAAACAGGTATGTGTTTAGGCTTTTTGTTTGTTTTATTAAAAAATATCTCTTTGAATAAATTATTATCATATCATGTTGCCTGTTCAGATTGTTGGGGCTACCTTTAGATTATATCTTTTTGATTTTGCAGACTTTAAACACATATCCAACCCATTTCCTTGTAAGCTCTACTAAGCATAGGATGATAATACATTGCATTTTCTTGGATAAGATTCTAGCTTAGTTATTTCCTCTACTTTTGGGCATATGTAAAGTTAAGTGCATTTTAATGGAATTTGATTACTTATTTCTTTGTGTTAAGATATTTGCAAATTTCCTTGCTGACACTCTGACATCAATGTAAGTTCATCCATATGGCATGAACAGGATGCTCATCAATTTGAGTCGAACATGGTCAACCCTTGACCCAATACAACTCCGAAAAACACTGATAACTGCTTGTTGCACTAGCTATAACTGCTTTATGAGATATGGTGTCAACATTCAATCCTATTCCTTCACACAGTTACCAATCCATGACCTAGAGGTGCAGCTCCACCATTGTCACACTTTCAAGTCAATACCTTTGCTGCTAGCTATGTCCTATGGTCTAGTCTAGCAGCAACTCTGGCCTCTGATCTTCAGTCAAAAAAATACTATCAATCCAGTAGTATAAGTCGTACAACGACTTGACTCAATCTGAGTGTACTGATTTGAACTTTTGCCTAGGATATATTTCATTAATATAATATGACTGTAGGTTACCAACCTTATAAAGAGTCCTTAGGAATAGTTTCAATTACAATGTTGTCATCATCATGTTGCCAGTGAAATACTAAGACGTGCTAGATCTCCTTACTTGAGAAACACCTAAAACACATCCTTTAGGATTGTGTATTGAGTCTCTTTCTTATTGTGGATTAGGGGTTCATTTAGGCTCCCTTTGATTGCATCTTAGATGTGAATAAAAAACTACAACTAGGGCTCTTTTGGAGCTTCCTTTGATAGCGCATGGAAGCCTCCTTGCTGTGATGAAGAAACTTCTTTTGGGACAACGAAGGAGCCTCTCTTCACTGTGATTTAATCCCTATGAGTGCATCTTTTCCAGGCCCCAAAATCGTCCATCAGCATTGACTTCATGTGGATTTGTTAGAGGTTTGTTGTCTACATTTCCTTTTAAAAATCTAGTGCATGAATGATTGTCCACATGTTCATGGAGAAGAGAACATATTTGCATTTCATGTGGTCCAGAAAGAAATTTTTTATTTGGTCAAGCCTCTATTCTTCATCAATGATTTTCTTGGCATCGTTTTCATTCTCAGCATTGTAGTTGTATATGTAATTGAGGGTTTACAGGTTTAATCAATATTCTAGGGCTGTACAACTTTGTTATTGTCAACAATAGATCTATCTATAGGTGGAAATGGATTTTTTTGACTTAAAGCTTCAATAATTGTGTGTTTATAACATACTCTTTGTTTGTCTAACAAGGAATATCGATCACATATGTCAATAACTTTGTCTTCCAGATGAATATTGACAGTAAAAGGATGAGACTTCCTCATCCCATCTAGCTTGAGGAATAAATTTAGATCGTAGACATAAAAAATAGCAGGACTATCAGATTCCATGGTATAGGATATTTTAGGATTGAACTAGAAAATTTTCCCACAATCGTATTTAGGGGGTACTAACCAAATCCATTTGAGTAGTGAATTTCCTTTAAACCAGTCAAGGTAGTGATTGTACCATGATTCAAATAGTTGAAAGACATTTATTTATCATAAGATGTGAATGGAAATGCCTTAGAAATCACTGAAATAACACTAGTATTCATGCTATCATAAAGGTGAATCCAATTTACCTCATTGGCAGAGAAAATAATTGTTCTTCTGACAACTAAGTTGAGCCATCTTCACCCAAGCTTGTAAGGGCATAGTCTATGGATTCCTATACTTACAACCATGACATGGGCTTTGCATGAATCTGCACAATGAGAAGTAGGAGAGCAAACCAATCAGAGCACAACCAGTTACAAGTTACAACCATGACATGAGATTTGCATGAATCTGCACAATGAGAACACAATGTCTTAAGAGCACTTTTTTGCAATCCAAGTTATATGACAGGAATAAAATAAATGTACAAGATTGAAAAATACAAGCTACTTGACATATCATTCTGATAGGAATAAAACAAATGTATATTTTTTTGTTCCCATATCCTCGTCCTCTTTAAGATTGTTCCAGCTACTTGACATCATTTTGTCTTGCCTTGAAGTTCTTTGAAGTACATTAATAAGCAGAAAAACCTTTATCGCTTCCGAAACATCTTCACATGCATTTTCTGGGTAGAAATGTTAAGACGTCTTATTATTTTCAATGGCATATTACCACAAGAACGCTTGAGATGAGGGATACCCAGATTACGTCCAGAATAGATCAAAATTGGTGTATTTTCAATGGCATATTACCACAAGTCTTCTTATTTTCAATAGCATATTACATATCCCTAGCTAGTTTCTCAACAATAACTTTCACCTTTTTCTCAGGAAGACTAATTTGAGAGGCTTCCATCTTTATACCAAACCACCATCTTTCTTTTTCAGGAATAGAAGATTTTGATATCATTGGGCATGGACTATCTGTTGTAACAAGTCCCAACATAAGTCATCAAAATGGTCATAGTTTTTGTTCAATAGCACAACGCCTGACCTGCAAAACATAAACCCCATTTATTAATAACATCTGGAGCATTAAAAAACACATTTTCCTTCACAGTGAAGCAACATAGAAACCCTTAAAATTGAAAATATCCATGCTTACAAGTAGTGGAAAGACTGAACTGTAAGTCCCATCATAAGTCATCAAAATGGTCATAGATTCTATTCAATAGCACAATGTCTAACCTGCAAAACATAAACCCCATTTGTTAATAACATTTGGAGAATTAAAAAACACATTTTCCTTCACAATGAAGTAACATATAAACCCTCAAAATTGAAAATATCCATGCTTACAAGTAGTGGAATGACGGAACTGTAAGTCCCATCATAAGCTGTCAAAATGGCCATAGATTTTGTTCAATAGCACAATGCCTGACCTGCAAAACATAAACCCCATTTTCTAATAACATCTGGAGCATTAAAAAACACATTTTCCAACCCTAAAAATTGAAAATATCCATGTTTACAAGTAGTGGAAAGACTGAACTGTAAGTTGAAATTCAGTCCAATCATTCTTGGGAGAGCCATCATAATAGCATTTTTATTGGCGTCATGTTGAAATTGGGGTAGGGCTCAGTGCGAAATTATTGTTGCATTCTGACTTGCAAAAGTCATCTTTATCATGTGAATGTATTGATTTTGAATTATGAAGGCTTTTGTCAAGAAATTTCAGGCCCCATCCCGTGGGTTCTTTCAAACAGTGTCTTTGTCAGTTCCACTGTTCATAGTTTGTCACTATGACCATTGTAGCTATCATGAGATAGAAAAAGCTCAGCATCTGAGATACCCTTACTACACTAGTTCTGCACACAAACTGCATTTCCATCTACGAATTGAGACATAAGTCTGGAATGAAATAATTCACTGTGTCTTTGTTGTGAAGGTTGATTCAACCATAAGTCCAACATTTTGTTCTTGATGACCTGTTTAGTTGAGGCCATATAGCTTAGGACAAAACCAACTAGTATTTTCGGTAATTGGACTAGACGATGTTATTGATATAGAACAAAAATCCCCACAGTTTTTGTTTGGAATACTCGTATGGTACTTTTTTAAGCAGAGAACATTTGTACAATGACTGGCGACATGATGTCTTAAAATTGGTTGATAAATGCTCTGTTTTTTGTATATATATCATCAATTTGTGTAGTATATTTGGTAATTTCATTGAAAATTCATTTCACATTGGTTGGTTAGTTGCAAATTTATTTGCCTACAATAAGTTTTTTTTAGGATTGGACAGAAGCGGTCTGAATTTATTTTTTGTTTGACATATACTGATATCAATAATGATAGCTTTGGATTTTGATCTTATTTATTTATTGTGTTATTTAAGACCATCCCTGCATTTGTGGGGTATGTGTTGTTATTTTTCTCATTCCTGATCACTATTTCCATATTCAATATTCTCTCGATAGAGGATCAACTAACCAAGCATAGTTTACTTCCCTAAGAAAAATTATTGAGGTTGTTATGTTTAGAGGTGTTAAGAAGTTGCAGATCATGAGTGATTCCAACCTTGTATTGATTAGGCCAATAGGAAAGCATCAATTAATAAATATAAATCTATGTCATTTGTTGATGGAATTTTATAACTCAATTATATCTTTTAAATGAAATTCTTTCATGAACATTCTTCACGAACTCAACACTTCAACAGACTTTGTCAAATATTCTTTCAAGGACATTCTTCATGAACTCAATACTTCAGTGAATGAGTTACCAAAGGGGACTTTGACTTTGTCCCCTGTTGCCATAAATATTTACAAGTTCTTCACGGTGTGATGAAAGATACTACAGACTTCTTTTTGAAGTCTTCCTATCATGTCCCTTATGTTATAAAATAAGGATTTTTTTGAAGAAGATAAGGTTATATAACCTCAGGTAGTAGATAGATTGGAAAAGGGGTTTTTTCTAAAGCTAATTAATCACGTATAGTGGAAAGGCCCATAGGGAATGACTTTTTAGTTGTGAACAGATAACGTCTATGAAAACGTATAGGTTATGTCTCCAATGCATGAGGATCACCTGTCTTCCATTAGTATTTTGAGTTTGTACTTGGAACATATGATCAAACTGTCCCTGTTAGCAAACTGTCTCTATTATCAAACTGTCTGTTAGCAATGGCTCAATACAGTGATGATTCAAACAAGTGTATAATGTGATTTGAAGGACACCTTATCTCATTTGCAGTGAACATTGATTTAAACTAGTGCGTAATGAGATTTCATGTTTCTTACTCTACTCTGTCTTCAAATTTAACAGTCCATCCATGCTACATAACAGTACTAGTTTCTTGGTGATCCAACCATACTCTCTCTTCAAATTTAACAGTCCATCCATGCTACATAATAGTACTAGTTTCTTGGTGATCCAACTATCATGGATATCGCAGTGTATGGTAATTCCATTTTTAAGTGTTCGTTAGTAGTACTTTCCAATCATGGAATTCCTAAACCTTAATATGTTTTGTTAAATTCAAAGATACTTTCCTATTAGGGGATTCCTAAACCTTAATATGCCATGTTACATTCAAAAAGGAAAAAAATGAACTTACTCTGGAGGAGGTTGTCCTCTCAATTACCACACTTTGAGACTATCATTTATTTGCAATTAATCAATTAGAAATAGAGATATTTTTGTTGTCCTACATATCCATTGCCTTCTTCATATTTTCCCAGTGCCTTTCTCATGGTTGTGCATGTTGAAGCTGCTTCTCCTTTGAAGGTATGAAAGAACCATGGCAATAGGTATCAGAGACAAAAATGGTCCTGTTGAGACTCAAATGGTGAAGATCAGTAGATATCGATGATGAGTTTATGTGAAATTCATGGAGCAAACATTTAATCGAATCTTTTTGAAAGAGAATGGATGAGGACATAAAGAGATAAAGAAATGGGCTGGTTTCAAAGAGAAAGAAGTCAACAACAACGGAAAATGGGACAACAAACAGACAAGGAAGAAGAATGAAAATGAGTAAGCTTTTTTTCAAATCAGCAAAATATATAAACGAGAGGAGACATTTATGTTTATCCCCTCAATCTTTTTTTTCCTTTCTTTGTTTTGTGTACCACCACCTTTACACATTAAGCCTTGCTCTTAGTATCCTTCTCTACATACACGAAAACGTTGTCTCGCATAGATTTTTCTCTCATGGCTATTTACTCTCACATTTCTCACTTGATCTAACATAATTCTCCATCTTCTGTACACACTCCCCATGAGAGAACTATCTTACAAAAATATATCAAATTTAGCCAATTATCAAACCATAGGTCAATTGGGTGTAGCTCCAGTTGTTGAGAGGAAAGTAGTTATCCTCCTACATCTGGGTTTATATTCCACTTTTTGACATGCTTGCTCTCTTCATGAGCTAATTGCTGACAGTTGAGCTGGCCTTAAGCCCTGAAAAATCCAGTTTACCCTGGCTACCATTCTCAGAAAGAGGGAAAGTACCCAGTGGGTTTCCTCCAGAAATTCGTTATGCAGAGAAAAAAAAGGAATATCAAACCACAAATGGGACATCTGAATTCGCTTTGTCCAGGTGCCTACTTTGCTGCAATGAATAACCTTTTCTAACAATGTTTATTTTCTATCCTAACTATGCCAAGCACTATGTTACAATGTTAACTATGGCATTCTAGTATCTCTTATTTTTCATTTTCAAATACTATATCTAGCTGCTACATTGTTGTATTGTTCATGTGCCAAATGCTTCATCGTTGCTGCACTAATAGCCGTGCCTTTTGTTGATGTTAACCATGCCATTTGTGTGATGGTATTTGATAAATGTTGATCAGTAAATACCAATTAATCATAGTTAAATGGTTAATTACATGTGTGGTCTCATTTGCACGTTTTCTTTACCCAAATAAAGATGGTTGGAAGAGTTTATTGTTGCCAATGATATTCAAAACAATTGAGCTTATTGTTTCCAGGGATAATTATTTGGATATAATGCTTATTATTTTTTCCTAAAACTTTATATATTTTTACTGTTTAAATTTTTGTTTTAAGAGCCACAGCATATCTACTACCTATGACTTTTGAATTCAAAAGTTGGTTAATAAGGTATCCACAATCTAAATTCACTTGTATTTACTTGTATGAGGAATTACAAATACAATGCACTTATTAAATTTGAGATGAAAACTAAATTACTAAATAGTTTGAGTTAACAACATTTCAATACTGAGACAATCTTCTATTACAAGTGAAAAGAGTGTTGAAATATGGTCATTTGTTTGGAATTCACTCTATGTGCCACTATACCCAGTTAGTTTTATTGTTCTATTTATCTGGTTTTACTTATAGCACTTAAAAAGAGGATGAGAATGGAAACAATAAAGGAGTAGAGAAACATCTTCCTCTGCGATAACAACAGCTATGGTGGAATGATAACTACTCCTCACATATTCACACCTTGGAAACCTTATCTCGAAATGAAGATAGTTCTCACTTGCATTAGAGAAAATCCATTTCAACCTTGTTGGGCCTTCAAAGAGAGATCAAATTTCTCCAAACACCTCGTAAACAAATATTCTTGTAAATTCTTTATATTTTTTAATACAAAACAGCTGAAAGGTAAGATTGGCCCCATATAGTTGACTCAGTAATAAAATTTAATTATTTTTAAATTTGATTTTTTCATACAAAACATGTCTCCTTGAACAGAACATACTGAAAAGGAAGATAACCCGATCACCCCATATAGTTGACTTAGTGATTAAAATTTTAAATTTATATGGTATCAAATTCCTCATCAAATTTCTTTCCACAAAAAATGGTAAAACATATATCGAAGAATTCAATATATTTTAATACACAATATATTTTTTAATTTTTTTACATAAAATTTTATGTTTGTCATATCAAATATTTCATATTTATAAGAAAGATTAAGTTTCTAAGAATTTAATATATTTTAATATGTAGCATATATTTTTAATAGACAATATATTAAAGGGAAAGATAATAAG
>APFE031613366.1:0-10308 GCA_000404065.3 Pinus taeda
ATAGCAAGAACATCAACTGTCCTGTGCGTAAACTAAGCAAACTAATAGCTAGGAAAAGGACACATCCAGCAGCACCGAGCACGGATCTAGGGAACGGTCATCGTGGTTTAATAAATCTGGTGTTGGATCCTTGTCCCCTGCAATCTTCGTGGCTAAAGGAGAAGCCAGCTGTGACTTACGTGCTCCAACCGAACACGCAGAGCCATGCCACCGCTTGCAACCTTGTCGTTTGACCAGAGCTTCCTCCGCGTTGACCAGGGGTGTCGTCGGCCAGTTTGGGTGAGCTGATAGCACACGTACCATGTACACAGTCGTACAAACTTGCCCATGTGGCTCTTTCCTCTGGAAGACACCTGGATCATATCAAACAAGAAAATAGCTGCGGAATCTGGGATCGGCTGCGGAATCAGAGATCGGCTGCGGAAACCTGTAATAGTTGCGGAATTGCAGCACTTGAACCAAAAATCTAAACCAACAGTCAACCATTAGCACAATTAGCAAATCATGTTAAAAAGTCCTATAATGCAATGAATTGAACAAGTTAATGAAGGAAATGATGGCAAAAGAAGGAAATGAGTAGGAAAAGGCTGTTGGGAGGATGGGTAAATGAGTGCAGGTTTGAGGCCCAACAATTGACTTGGAGACATATTTTGCATGTGGGAATACCTATCAATGCTACACAAAAATCAACACTATGAACCTAGATTCCATAATATACATGCCAATACATTTCTAATGGTGTAAGAATTGCCTCAATAAGAGCTTTGTATGAGAAAGTTATGCCTCTTGAAAGTTAACATATCAAAATTGACTACCTTAATTTGAGAGGATGCCTTGTGAACCTCCATTATTCATGGAAAAAAGACTAATCACACAAACATGATGATGAAGACTCTAGAAGAGTTAGTATTGTAACTCTAGTTAAGAGTTGAAGGAATCAAACCTAACCACTACTAGTCTATCGGGTTGTATTATAATCAAGCCACTAGGACAAAAAGGGGTTTCATTCTATTCGAGTGCACTTTGTTCCATAGACGAGCATAGTAGACGAGATTGGATAGATGAGAAAATACAAAGGGTTTGTGCACTATAGTAGGCCATGGGCTACAAGCCTATCTTCTTTGTACTTGCATCCATTTTCATTTAGAGAAAGAGAATAGAGTGAGCTCACCTTCTAGCTTGGTTTTCTCCTGAATGGTTTTCTCAGGTTATTTCGTTGTTCTTCATTTTACATATTTTATCTATGGCATGCATAAGCATAACATAGTAATTAACTAATCTAGAAATCTAAGTAGAAATTAACCCTCATAGTGTAGATTTCATATTATAAGCATAAATTTATCAAATTTGTTTTGATAAACTATCTAGTGGAATATCCATGGTAGTTTACTTTCAATTGTCAAGTTGCACATTATTGGAATATCCCTCATCACAAGTTACTACAATAAATGTGTTATACTAAAGCATAATATATGCAAGGGTGGAAATAGCAACTTGGGTCCATAGATATGGTTTATAATAGGATATCAAGGGGTGGGAGAGGTAGGCCAACTCTCGTGATGGTGTTATCTAGAACTTTAGCCATGCCTAACGTTTCATCAATCAAGTCACAAATCCATAAAAAAATTATAATTGGATACCTTGTTACTATGGGAAGATTTTTCAAAAACCACAAACCATATATTCACCCAATTGTCAATGAATTGTTGAAATTTGCACTTGTTCATGGAAATATATTATTTTGTCTTGAGAGGATGTTGGCTAGTTGTAAAGTCAATAAGCAATTGTAAGATATCATTTTTTTAATGTCACTCTCACAATCTCCTTGCCATAGACATGGTCAATTAAATAAGAATTGTCTTAATAAATGTAGCCAAGGAAAGACATATTCATTATCTTGACATCCTAAAATCATGAATCTGGTTTGTAAGTGCGTTAATGATATTATCAAACTTAGTGTTTGCATCTTAATTAACAATGAGATATTATAGCTAGTAATGGTGAATTTGGAGATATTATAGCTATTAATGGTGAATTTGGATTCCTCTCCATGAAATTTCCACTTTGCATTTCGACATTATAAAGCACATTCAAGTAAAAATTATGTGGTCGGCATGAAAATTATTCTTAAAATCTCACAAAATGAAAGAGAATATGCTATCATAATTATTATAAACATTGAAAGTCAATATCATCTCACATTAAGATTAGTGAAAGAAACACCTTAGTGTAGTTTTAAATATGTTCATTGTCCAAAAAAAGGGAAATTTAGGGAAATAAGGGATTCATCGCTTTTGTTTTTATACACAATAGTAACATGTACTTCAAAATGAGTGTATTTCTTTTTATAGGTTAAAGTGATTTTGCATAACATTCAAGACAACATTGATCATATAGACTTTATTTGATTGATCAATACCTTGTAAAAATTAAAATATTATATTGTAGTTATTGATATATTGAAATGTATAAAAAAATATATTACATAAAAACAGAAAATATTTATTAAAAATAAAATATATCTATTATATTCACAATTTATTAAATAAATATTTAGTTGCAAAATAATTTTTACTTATTTTCTTTCCCACACACTTCTTAAAATTATAATTTAAATAAATTTACAAAATTAAATAATAACCTGCCATACAGGTTACTGAAAAAATAAAACCCATCACAGAATTCCTATATTTAAATATCATTCATTATAATTGCAATTCATCCAAAACCCTAATATCTTTTCAAAATTTAATGTTTTTACGAAACATCATGTGATTATACCATCAATATTTTGCAACATATGTAAGTCACATGATACCATCAATATTTTGCAACATATGTAAGTCTTATTGAAGTTTTGCCCTGGTTTCCAAGTAATTTCATTTGCAATTAACAAAGCTTTATTTGAAAAAATGGGAAACAACTTTGTGTTTTGTGATATTTATCACATACGGACAATGTAGGTTACAATCCTAGATCTTTGTGCTAGGAAATGTCCCTTTCTCCGGTGATAATGCATTCAAAAGTCAATGTTTATTACCTAACCTTAATCTGCCTCCTGACAATTGCCTTCGGAGAACCAAACTAATAATAAACAAACAGTATATTGAGTTCTGGAGAGGTTAATTTGTTTAAATACAAAGCCTCCCAGCAAAAGAACAATCTTGCATGAATAGCATGGTACTACAGGAATCAAACATAGCTTCTGCCAGGGATTGTTAATGCAATTTTGTAGCAGGAAATACAATCAATGAAAAAAATTGTAGCAAGAATCAAAATCAATAATTATTCTCACTTGGAAAAGGAATCATTAGCAGAGCTGCCCTGCTCCTTGTGGAAGCAGACAGCCAAATTTCACTAGAGTGGGAATCAGCTGCTTATCTGCAGAGAAACAGAGTGTTCCAGATCACCAATGTAAAGAAGCCGAGAACCCACTGGCAACATCCTGGTCCCAGTCTTATCAACAATGCTGAGGTCCTTGCACACATCAGGAGTGAAAATGACCCTTTCTGTGGCACCTGCTTCGACATAGACCTTTTTGAAATCAATCAGTTGCTTATTTGGGGCATCGACATTATTGGATGGGGCTGTAGAGAACAGAAACAATACATGGCTGCCATCTCTGTTACCAATGTTATTCACATCAACATCAACTTGCAGGGACATGTTGTCGCATTTAGTGTTGGTCAAGCTGACAGTCTCGCAAGATTCTGATTGTGTGGGAGAACATGTGTATTTTTCATCCAGAGGAACAGAGATGAGTTCGGGGGCATGGACAACAGTGATGTTAAAACTTGTGTAGCTCATTCCATATCCGAATTCAAAGACAGTTTGTCCAGTATAGAATCTGTAAGTCCTGCCAGGGTAACCTGTGGCAGGATCCGCCCTCATGGTCATGTTGGTCATGTTAACATCGATAGAAAACTCCTCTGGATACCAAGTCACAGGCAATCTACCACCTACAGCAGAGATAAATCCATGCATCAGTCCCTTTATCTTCAGCTATACATGTAGAAACCATTTTAAAAACTGGTTCTCTAGTGAAATTTAGCAGTGCTGGTCTCAAAAATTGCAGAAAGATTTGGTGTATGACTTAGTAGGATTCTAAAAACTAAGAGGACCTATTTGATAACCCAAGTCCTAATTGTAATTCAATGATTTGATATTTAAATGTTTACCTGGATTGTATTCTCCAAATATCACATCTGCAATGGCAGCTCCTCCAGCTTGTCCCGGATAGCCCACCCAGAGAATACCTGAAATCTTGTCACTATTCTTAGCAAATGAAATATCAAAAGGTCCCCCTGACATAATCACAAGAATTACAGGTCCCTTGGATGCATCTGCAACTTGGGTTACCAGCTGCTGTTGCTGCCCAGGTAACAACAAACTTGTTCGGTCTAAAGACTCTGCCTCCAGTGACAAGTCTCCACCTACTATTAACACTGTTGCATCGGCACTGCTGGCTGTCTGGACCGCCTCAGCAATTAAACTATCGTTCGCAATGCAGGCAACATTTGCACACCCAGGGGCGTAGAGTGTTTGAGTGTAAGCTGAAAGGCCTTGAAAGGGTGTTGTGTACTTACAGGGGATGCCTGCAAACATTAATCAAAACGGATTCTGTAAACATTATAGTGTTTCGGAAACATTGTGATTTGATCAGATGGAGAGAAATAAATAGGTATTTTATGTGGATTGTAAATTTCAGGAATATTTAGGAATTTGATGGTTAGCACAAGGTGAAATAATTAACCATTTTAGAATATTCACTGAACATAAATTCTAAAATATTCATTAAATCTGCCATAAACATCTAAACTATTCTCTAAATCTGCGATAAACATAAATTCAGCAGAATGAATGTGATAACTACCAGCATAGTTCCCTATCATTGTTTTGGTGACATTTGCATTGGGGCCAATGACAGCCAAGGAGCTGATGTTCTTAGCAGCCAGTGGCAGTGAGCCATCATTCTTTAGCAGTACTATCCCTTCCCTGGCAGCTTCCAGGGCTAACTGCTGATTCTCATTAGTGCAGACGTCATTCGGTCCCAAGTTCCCATATGGCTGCTGAGCCGGATCACCGTCGAACCGGCCGAGGCGCATCAGTACTGTGAAGGTATTAATGAGGGCTTGATCAACCGCAGACTCTGTCACTTTGCTCTCATTCACAGCTGCCTCTGTGTGCTGACCAAGGAAGCTCCCGCAGTCCAGATCCAATCCTATAATATCCAGGCCAATCAACTATTAAAACCTAAGGAAACGTGAGTATTCATAGCATGCATAGGTACAAGGGTTCAGCCATGAAAATGGTGAAAATTCATAATAGTTAAACTGTTAAATCAACAGACAAATCTCGTAAAACCAATTAAACTTGATTTGCGATTTAGATGATAAAAAAAGAGTTGGTGTACCTGCGTTTATAGCATCGGCAGCTGCGTCTTCAGGAGTTGCCCCATAGTGCTGTTGGTTAAAGTATACAGAAACAGAGTCACAATCTGAGACAATGTACCTGCAAAGCAACAAAACTTAAGTACTTAGATTGATTTTCTTACTTTCAAAATTCTACTGAAAATCATAATCTAATTTAGATGTTTTGCCCTTTCTGGGCAATTGTTCTGTTAAGTTTGTCTGTGGCATCTTTTGGCATTTGTCTTGTTAGGTTTGTCCAGAATTTAACACTGATGATTTAGAAGAGTAAATTTGAGTGGTGTAATTTATAAAAGTTTAATGTTTCAGAAATTACAGTCTGATGCTCAATATTATATAGTCAAATTCCAAAAAAACATCAAAAGAATCCAAACATTTTTCAAAACCTTGTTCTTTTTATATAAGAAAAACCAGGTGCAGAGCAGATGGGTCGTATGTAATTTCTTTTGTAAACTAAATCATATACCTTCATTAAAAAGAAACATACATATATCTTGATTACCCTGTTTCAGTTCGTACTGATTTACAATCGGACTTCAATTTTTTATCATGGGTTTAAATTTTATATATATAATATATATATAATTCAATTTAATTGAGTATAGACATTTTAAATATATATTTGGCTCAACCAAAATTTAATCAATTTAGATTTTTTCGATGGAAAACATGTGAGGAAATTCTGGAATTGGATGGGTAAACGCTGTTGCTGTTGAAGTACAATTTGTATTTGTATTTCTATAATCTACCATTTTTCCACAATTATCGAGAATATCAGCAGTGAACGCCGTCGCTGTCGCAGTCGCATTAAATTACAGAATTTTGTAAACGCTGTTGCTGTTGAATTAAAATGGCATTTAGGTATGTCAAAACTAGAACCAAATGTAGTTACACCAACTTACCCGTTCAAGCTCCAATTTCCTCTGATAGTGCCCGCCAGCAGATTCTTATCAGCGCAGGTAGGAACGCCGTTCACCTTATTATAAGAGCACATTACGCTGGCCACGTTGCCGTTCAATACACAGCTTTTGAATGGAACGTCATACGTGTCCTCCAGATCTTGTTGCGACACGATGGCATCGAACGTGTACCGCTGAAACCCGTTCCAGTTGTCCACGTCATACGCCGTGTAATGCTTACAGCAGGCAGCTACTTTCAAACGGTTGGTGTCAGCACCGTTGGTTTCTTGTAGACCTTGGACGTAGTTGGTGGCATACAGGCTGGCGACAAGGGGGTCCTCGCCGGGGGTTTCCTGTCCTCTTCCCCATCGTGGATCACGGAAAATATTCACGTTGGGACTCCAGAACGTGAGCCCCGCCTGTCCGGCATTATACATAGCCCGCGCCTCCGTCGATACAACCTGAACAGCACAGCACAGCACACTCATGAGATCAGCGACGCCCCGTGCGTTGAAAACAGCAAATGTTTTTGTGTACAATTGTCCTCTGATGGGGATAGAGCCGATTGAGATTCATTGCAGGTCAGAATTTTATAAAATCTCCTTGGACCGAGATTCAGTAAACTGGTTAGAAAATTAGAATCAGCATTAATCTTTATTTTGCATTTTGGAGCCATTCAGTGTGGCTTATTTTCGAGATATAGATATTTTTTTGTCTGGAATATGAGTCACACTCCCTTGAGTTTATTTCTATGGTTGATTTGGGAAATATTTGGTAATCAGATGAACATGGGTGTGGTTGAGAATATTCACATTGAATTTGATTTGGGAAATATTTGGTAATCAGATGAACATGGGTGTGGTTGAGAATATTCACATTGAATTTATTTTCTAAATGTATAGTTTATTTTGAGGACAGAAAATTTATTCCTCAATTACAAAATTAAGAACTAGAATATGGTGGGCATTTTTATCTGGATTATTGATTGGTTGAATGTTTCGCAATCAGAGTAACATAAACATCTATGTCTGTGTGATTGCCAAATATTTAGGGAATCAGCAATCGCCATTAAAGCACTCCCATATCTATGTGATTGCATGGAATCGGCAATCACCACACTTTAGTTCTTAATCTTACAATTAGAGGATAAACTTTCCGCAAGGGCTAATCAGCTTGTCATGGGGCATTAAATGCTCTAGTACATGCAGGCTATATAACAAAATAACACACCGCCTTTATTTTTAATTTATGTAGCTCCTGAAGCTGTGTGTTATTTTGTTATATACCCTGCATGTACCAGGGCATTTAATGCCCTATATAAACTTTCTGCCCTGAAAATAAGCCACATTCTTGTTCTTGATCTTGGATTTGGAAAATACATTAAATTTGTTCTTGATCTTGCATTTAGAAAATACGTTGAAAAAATTCAATATGAACAAACCAACCTGCCATAGGACATTAAATGCCCTAGTACATGCAGGCTATATAACAAAATAACACACAACCTTTATTTTATTTTTAATTGATGTAGCTCCTGAAGCTATGTGTTATTTTGTTATATAACCTGCATGTACCAAGGCATTTAATACCCCTAGCAAGCTGGTTAGCCTTTGCCTAAACTTTCTACCCTGAAAATAAGCCACAGTGTTGTTATTGATCTTGGATTTGGAAAATACATTAAATTTGTTCTTGATCTTGCATTTGGAAAATACGTTGAAAAAATTCAATGTGAACATTCCGGAAATGCAGATTTCCCTTCCCAAAAAAGGCCTCTATCTCGCATAAGCATTAATGTTAAAAAAGAGTCGGGCCAATACGAACCTGGCCGATTTCTTTCCATAGAGAAGTATTGAAGGAAGCAGCCGTGAGTATAACTGTTGGAAAACTGGTAGCCCCAGGAATTGAGCCTCCAAACTTTGTTCCATGACCTACATTGGACACGCCATGCAAAGCCTCAGACCACCATAGATACACAGGAATTCCAAGCCTGGGAATGGCGGTGGTCTGATCGACCAACTGCTGCACTTTCTCCTGCAAAGTAAGACGTCCAACGAGATCCTTCACTCTGTCTCCAATGGGCAGCGAGGTATTGCAGAAAGGAAACGAGTTGAGCCCAGTGCTGGGATCGCAGGGGAAGGATCCGGCGGATTGAACTAAGGACACCCCGTTAAAAAACACCCCAATCCCAATACAAAACAGTACAAGCACAAAATTCTCCATGAATCTAATGAATAGAATCGGAACACTTTCGCTCTGACTTTATCTGTGTTCCTGGACTTGTTAAAATCCCAAGCAAGAATGATGGGCCTTCATCGATAAGATGTCACTTCAATTTATAGATCACCCGTCACATTAAAATCATGGGCTTCTTCTGCATGCGAATCCCACCACTCGTCTTCATTGTGAACCCACATCCATTTCCGCCGCGAAAAACAAAGAGATCGTCTCTTTCACTGTAACTACTTTAATGTATTCGGCGATACTTCCCAATTAAGCCAAGCAATCAAGATCCACAAATCACAAAGAAGCGGCGATACTTCCCAATTAAGCCAAGCAATCAAGATTCACAAATCACACGCTTCTTTGGACGAAAATTCAAAACAAGGATACGAATTTGCCATCTATACACTTCTCTGAACATACCATAAATTGGCCACCCATGTGACCTCCAAGAAATCACAGAATAAATACACAATTTTATTACTGTTTCTCCATAATTCCCAAGTAAATAATCCCCACCCGAATTATGTCGAAGAAACACAGAACGTCTCAAGCTCCGGCGCTGATTTTCCAGAATCTGATTCAAGATCCAGCATTAAATTTCATGGATTACTTGTTCCCGAGACTAAGAGACGTGTTAGATACTACTAAGATTTTCCCAAACCTTGGCGTTGACGCATCAGTGTGTTTTGAATTTAAACCATTTTAAATTTAAAAGAATAAACACAAATACCAACTATATCCATTATCCATGCAACATTCATGATTAAAGTACAATTATGCGACTGAAACCTTTTAAGTTTTTTTAAATGAAAATCCTTGAAAACTAATAAATGCGTTTAGTCTTTCGCCTTTAGTTGTAAAGTAACGATGAAATTTATATTTATGCATCAAATATCTTGTGCAGGTCGGGTCAGCTCAGCTGTCTGATTGCTTGAAATCTTCGAACTTTGCGCAGAAATCCGTTAATCGGAGCGGGGTCAGTAAACAAACGTATGGCATGACGAGATGATGTGTCGGATGGTGGGTGGACATTTTCCATTTCGTTAACCTAGCCACCTAATTTAGTTGGTAAAAATATTCTTTCATAACTTCTATATATATAAAACTATGAAAAAAATTGTAATTTTTATTTTACGAGCTTCTAATAATTATTATAATCATTTGAATTTCTTAAATGCCCATGTGACATACTTAACACATTGAAATTTTTTAATTTTTGTTCCAACAATAAAGTTGACCTTATAATTTATGTGGCTACTTGACTCTGGCCATATTAGATGCCATGAAATGTAAGATGCGGCACATAGAGGTGAACACGCCAAGCGTCTTTTAATTTTTTAATAAACAGAAAGGATATTCAGTCGTTAAGGTATTTCTAAGCTTCCAACTATGGTTTTGTAATAACTTCTGAGTTTTTTTTATTATGAATCTAAGTTTTGATTGGATTGAGTTAAAGTTTAGTTTACCTAATCTCATATATCGACGAATATGCACCTTTTCAGCCGATTTTTTTTAGTATTATTTTAGAATTTTTATTAATATGAAGTTTGTGAGTAAACAATATTAAATGCATTGCATTATAGATAGGTAAAAGGAATGGGACTTTTTGGGTCAACTTGCAAAGATAATTATATTTTGGAAAAAGACCTAATAAAAAGTGTTTATGGTAATTAATTTTTTTTAAATAAATTTGTTACTGTATTTTTTTGGTTGAAAAGAAGTTTGAAAAGTTAATAAAAAGTTCAAGTAAAAGAATT
>APFE031613366.1:12403-49788 GCA_000404065.3 Pinus taeda
TTAATTGTTTTAATGATTAAATGAAATTGAAGTTCAATTTAATATAATTATAACACATAACTCTTAAATAAGAAGGATGAAATAGTTGTTTTGCTTATATTTTCAAAAGTCTCAAGAATTTATAATGCTTTGCATGAGTAAGAATAAAAATAAATTATGGATATCTCATATAAATCTTTTAGTCAAAAGCATTAAGTATGAGCCTTAGTAGTTTTTTTCTTTATCAATTCTCTCTCTCTCACACACACATATATATATATATACTAAATTAAAATCATATAAAATCTAAAGATATAAAAATTAATGGAATTAAGGTCTAATTATTTTTCATTATATAAATAGAAAGTTATCATATAAATAACAAAATCTATATCCTTAAATCCACTTTGCAAATTGAAATAATTTTTAATGTCAAATATTTTATAAGGTAACATAAAATTGAGAATGAAATAACTTATTCCTTTAATTTGAAAATAAGAGACTATATGATTAAAAAGAGAGAGAATTAAACAAAAGATATTACTATGGAATAAAATTGCAACAATTAACATGTTTATGCTAACTTAGGAAAAACAAGGCACTTTTAGAGGAAGATTAATGAAAATTGAGATGCAAAAGTAGTTGAATGATACTTTCAAGATAAAGGGAGGTTGACATTCACAAATTTGCATAGAACGTAAAATGAAGGGCATGAAAAATGCAAAAACGTAACAAATTTCCATTTGACAGGCAGAGAGGATTTGAAATTCCAGGCTTGATTCTACCCATGGGCTATTTTTCCATGTTTTTTCCAAAAAAGATTAGTCATTTTCCATTTTTTTTCCTAAAAGTGGTTTGTCAAAATTCTATAGGATAAAGTTATTTTACTTAAGTTTTATAAAAACTATATAAAATCCTTTAAATTTTAAGTATCTCTTAAAAAATATCACCAAACATTTTACAGTTTACATATTAAGGGCTAATAACCTTTACCAAGGTTTTTTACATTTTCAAATAAATTTTTATTTTCTAAATTTTTCCTCGTTTTGTGTGTGAAAGTAACCTTTTTTTTTACTTCACTATGACATGTATTATTCTCATGACATGCTTTATTACTACCACATTAAAAAATATATCCTTTCTTAAAATCAATAGTCGTTTCTTCACATTCAAGCATGCAAGTTACCAACCCTAACAAAAAACATGAATGATTCTAGGAGAAATGAGCACATTTTCCTTCAAAAGGATCTAACCATGTAGGGTTTCATGTATTTCCATATCTATGTTGGAGGAAGAGACACTAGGACCAACTCTCCTTCCCCACCTTATCCTTCTTTTATGACAGCTCTGCATTTTGACCTTGGGTAAAAAGAACAAACAAGAAAATTTCTCCAAACAATTCACCTTTATTGTGCTTCATTAAGAAACTAGATCAAACATCCATAATGAGTATATCACCCCTCATTCAACAAAAAAATACTTAACACTCTTATAAACATATCTCATAAGAAATTCATGGGAATTTGACCCTCACTGCAAGCAATGGAACAATGGATATAACAGAAGGACCTAAGAGGACTTTTCTTGCATATATGGACCCTAAATTTCATCCCAAAAGTAGATATCCCCAATTTTGTTTGAGTCTAGGTCATGTCTAGGTGCATCTTCCTCACCTTCTCTCTATTGGTACAATGACTAATCATTAGAATTGATTGGAAATAAGTTGGAAAAACACATAGACAAATCTAAACCAAAGGTTGATATCTTTTCATATGCCATGTTCTACATTGAAGTGGACCTTGAGAAGGGTAACTAGAAATGGACCTTAAGAAGTGTGCATATAATGGGGGGTCCTAAGAACCTAATTCGCTACAAATTCGTGATAGTTGAGTTGACACACTAACACCCTCCATAAAATTGATTTTCTACCTTGTGAATCCCCCACTCAAGCTAATAAGTAACATTGAATCCCTTTATCATCTTTCCCCATGTCAAACTATCTATTCGATCCTCATCCATATTGAAAACCTAAACCTATCAACCCTTCCTTAGAAACCTTCATCCGACAATCTCCTTGACTTTCCTATCTCCTCCATTTAAGCCCCTCTAACCCCTTTGGTCCATAAGAAAGGTATGCCCCCCTTGAAAGCTTTCCCCTTCAATTTAACTCACCCCTCTACGTACTTCAAAAATGCAAGCTCCTAAAAGAAGTGATACCCTAGAAAAACTTAGTTCCTCAAGTTTCCAATTGGTTAATGGAGTGATCACCAAACATAAATCCTAGCTTCTTTAAGATGAGGATGACAAGGAGGAGGGAAAATCTAAAAAGAAGTAAGGAAGAAATCCAAACAAAGACAAAATGAGAGAAGTCAATTGAGTGAAGGCCTTGGGAGCCCAAACTAGCTTGCAATCAATGTTTGGTATTAGTCCCAAAACCCCCTTCCAAGCAATGAATTACACCACTCGGATATCTAGGGGCCTAGGAAGTAAACTAAAAAAATATAGTGTGAGATCCATAGTACATGTTGAATTACCTTCTCTAATTATGACCAATATTTGGAGGCATACCAAAGTAACATGAGAAAGTTCCTAGGGAGACTTGGGGAGATATGCATAACATGGGACCCTAAATCCATCAAAGTTATCTAAATATAAAAGCTTGAACATTCGATATGTTGCCTCGTGCTAAAAGCGTTAGGTAAATGATATAGCTATTCAATATCTATGAAAACATGAATTACTAGGAGATAAAAATATGTTGGGATTCTCGTCAATCATTCAAGGACTCATTTCCTTTAAATTACAATATTTTAGTAGCTGACTTGAATTCGATCCTCTCTTGAAGGGAAAAAATAGGAGTCTTTATCCACATCCCCATTAAATAATTGGTTAATGATCTATTTTATATTTAGGAACTCTTTGATCCACAACTAAAAATGGGAAAGTACACCTAAATATATCACAAGTAGGGTATATGTCATATTAAAAAATGTTTGAATCTCTTTTTACTTCAAAGTTCATTCCTTTTAGAAAAATTAAAAATTCAATCCCAAATGATCATCTCCATTTCCTCAAATCGTAAGTCAATCCTACTCAAATTGGAGTAAGATAGTGATTATGTGTAAGTTCCCCCCCCCCCCCCCCCATATCTACCCACTTTTAGAAGCTCTCTAGGGTAAACATGAGATGAGAGTTACTATGACATGACTCGACCTCCAAGTTCTAGTTATAGAAGTGGGACCTACTAACCAGAACTCGTACTGCCATCCATCAGGGACACCAAATCACTCAAGAGTCTCACAACCACCCCTAGTGACCAATCCTTGAGCTCGAACTTGTTTTCACGAGATTTACCTTCCAACTACACCCTTGACACATTGTGCATGTGGTTGGAAGGCTCCAACCGCACACACAAGCCTTCCTTCTTGCAATTATGACTGAAATATTCTAGTTTTGTGCATTTTATGGTGAGATCTATGCCACTTTTTTAGGGTTGGCCTACAAGACGCTAACCAAAATTGTCTAGAACTTTCTAGAGTCAAGTCTCAAGTGATAACAAGTCTAACAAACCAATACTAAAGCAATATCTTCACCAGGACATGCCTAATACATAATACACATTTTTTTAAACATATAGTAAATATAGAAGCTACAAGTCATGAATGCATATCTAATCATAAACTTCTAAACTTCATCATATAGTTATCAAGAAGGTCCAATGCCCTCTCAAGGTAGTTGCAACATCATTTGTTATCTTATGCATTCATCAACCGTTCAATCACTTATCAAATCATGAACAAGATCCATAGCAAGAGCACATCATATAACCATGCATTTAACCAACATAGAACCCATGATAAACCAACCATAAGATCAACATAATAACCAGTACAAGTGTTCATCAACCACATAAGAAAATAACTTATATTAGCATATGCAATAGCCAACCAAGTCGGGGACTTCCATGTACCACCCAACCATACATTGGGTTGAACCAAATCTCTCTTTCACCCAATTACCCTCATGCCATATTCCAAGCATGGATGTGGGATCATATGGGTCAAACCAAAATAGAACCAACCAAGCTTCTAGAGGCCAAACCACCTCAACCCTCAACCACATTGATTTCACCTAAACTGATCTAAAAATCACTCGCATCAAAATAAGCTTAGATGCCTCCGACTTCCTTCACCAGCTCTAGAGGAATTTTCATGTCTCCACCCATAATTCAAGAGTTCTAGAAGAAACCCCATCTCCACCCTTGAACTTTTGGAATTTCCCTGAGACCACCCCAACCAGGGTCTAAGTCTACTGGTCATCCAAAGCTTAATCAAAGAGAGAACCCACTACCACTATCAATCTAGGAAAATCCCATGCCAATGACAACAAACATAAACAATAATCCAATGCATGCACAATGCATTTGTTGGGCCTAGGAGTTATCCTTAAAAAAACATCCTCTTTCACTCCATTCACACATTTTCTCACCTCTATTCCACCACCATGTCATCACCTTATCTTCACTTTCATCATTAGATGGGTTACTTTTGTGTTTTCCAAAACATTATTAATTCTTAGTATTTTTAAGAGAATTTATGGTTAAACTTTAGAAAATAATCTCCATATACTTATACCTAACAATTAGAATGAGTTTCTTGACATGTGTAGGTACAAAGGAAGCTTCCAAGGCATCTTTATGTGGCACTCTATGTTCAAATTCAAATTTGAGGAGATCATGGACCTCATGGAGAAGATCATGAACCTCATGGAGGAGATCATGGAGGATAGGGTTATGTGTCACCATTGGTTGAGAAATATGTGGGTCAAAGGAGGGAATAGTGGATTTACATTTATGAGTTTGTTATCATAGCTTTTGTATAAATAGGAGTGTTATCTCCTTCATTTGTAATCTTCATTTTGTAATCTTAGTATCTTATAGGTTGGTAATGAGAAGTTATATTGGAGAATCATTGTAATGGTTGTAATTGCAATTTGCAATTGATGATGAATAAAACTGAGCTTCTTTGATCCTCTACATTTGACTTCTCTTTTGGTGTGCTTGTGAATCCTTGGAAGGATCCCCATTGCCTATCAAGCACACTTTTATTTTAGTAGGCTTTTATTCTATGTTTGTTTGTGGATTTCAATAGATTAAATTATTAGGTTCATATGTTTGGAATATTAACGAATGACCTTTCATAAGAAAGTATTAATGTTTCCTTCAATGAATCTGATTTGTTATTTAATGTTTGATTTCATTAGTTTAAGTTTCTGATTTATATGCTTGAGATATAAATGAATAGTCTCTTGTAAGAGAGCTTTAATATTTCATGCAATCAATCAAAATTAGGTTTAAGTGCTTTAATTTCATCAATCTAAATAGTTTGTTGATTAAGATGTTAGAAATATTAATGAATAGTCTCCAGTAAGGGAGTTTTAATATTTCATACACCTGTCACAATGTTTTTAGATTTCATTTTGTTAGATGACTAAATAGGTATTGGAGATCCCAATGAAACACCCCCTATAAGGGAGCTTTGGCATTTCTTCACCTAGCTTAGTTTAGTTTGTCTCTAAGTCCATATATATTGGATGATCCTCGAAGATTACTTACCCGGATTGATAGTAAATGAAACTCTAATTTTCATCTGCATTTTAGACCAAACATTTTAGTGCCATTGCCGGGGAGGATGATTTGGAGATAGACTTAGGAAGTTATTTTTATTGCAATTTCTTTTTAATGGACTAACTTGTGAAACCTGGTATAGCAGGATCTTCATAAAGGAGTTCAAGTTTGAGCTGTTTGATTTTTTTTCGTACTTAGTTAGTTTCAAATTCAGTTTTATTAAACCCCCCATTTCTTACTAACTCATCTACGGATGCAAAATTTTAAACAGGTACTTCTTGGAGAGCAAGGATAATATCAAAGACTGGTTTCAAAAGAACCTTGCACCAAATCCAAGGATCAAACAGGTTACTCACATCCTTGCAAACAATCAGGTAATAATTTTAAATTAGATGTGAAACATTTTTTAATTTTTGGTCCGTAGATGGCTTCACTTGAAGCATTTTTTTACCTAAGAAAAAAAAAAAAAAAAAAAAAAAAAAAAAAAAAACTTCCAATTAAAAAATAATAGATTAGCAAAATAAACTAGATATGGTAAAGTTTCTTTTAGTCTTGTTTTTTTTTTGTTATAAAAAAAAAAAAAAAAAGAAAGAAAATCATCATCATTTTTCATAAATAAATTTACATCCACGCTAACCTGCAAAAATAAAATAAAATACAATAATCAATATGTTAGTATGCTCTCTTCCTGAACTTCCAACGATCAAGAAGATCAGAAAATATATTGATTTATTTTCAAAATTAAATAAAAAAATTTCTTGTTGGGAATGTGCTAGAATTATTTCTCAAGCAAGCCAAATCTGCATATAAACAATTTAAAATCAGTGTTTAAGAAAAAAAATCTGCAATAAAAATCCATTACACGATTACACTATTCTCTGTCTCGCAATTTCAAGTTAAAACTGAAAGCATTTATAAAGAAATTGAAGCAGACAACCAACAAATAAATCTTGTATGTAAAAAAATTTAAAAACTTCTTACAACAACGTTGATATGACCTGGAGAACGTTAGCCCTCAACTCGTCCTCATTGAAAGGCCTGCAATGATTTACACATGGAAAATACTCGAATAATTGATTTGAAAAAAAAAACAAGACTAAAAGAAAACTTTACCAGCTCTGGTTTTATTTTTCTAATCTATTCTATTTTAACTTGAAAGTTTTTTTTTTATTTCTTAGGTAAAAGAATGCTTCTAGTGAAGCCATCTATAGACTAAAAATTCGAAAATGCTCACATCCAAATTTAAAATTATTACCTGATTGTTTGCAAGGATGTGAGTAACCTATTTGATCCTTGGATTTGGCGCAAGGTTCTGTTGAAACCAGTCTTTGATATTATCTTTGCTCTCCAAGAAGTACCTATTTAATGGTCAAAAAATTTAACGTGTTTCAAACGTTGTTCTACTATTACATTCCATCCCTTAGTTCATTCATCTCAACAGAATTCCCTGCCTTCGACTTTCATGGTGAACTTCCTGCTTCAGAATATCTTTTAAAGAGTTTGTAACGGAGTTGAAAACATTAGCAGGGCTAAACATGTTGGTTCAAGCAGTTCGAATTGGTAAAGGAAACCATGATCTGACAACAACTTTTATGGACCACACAAAGACTAACCAGGTGGTGTCTGCTTGTGAAATTCCTATGGGTAGAGCATGCTCTTCCCTTTCTACTCATGAGATTGTCAAATTCTTGATTGGAGATTACTGGCTTAGCAAGGCATGGACAAATGACTTGTTTTGGGAAGCAGTGTGGCCTCAACTTCTAGCTAGAGGATGGCATTCTCAACAACCTGAAGATCAGGCACCATCGGGATCTAGACACTCGCTAGTTTTCCTCATCCCTCATGTGCAAAAGTCTTCCAGAATTTTAGTGAAAGGGGTTCATTACTTTGATTCTGTGAGTGAGGTTTTGAATAGGATAGTGTCAGAGCGAAAGTTGCTTGATCCTCCATAGCTAGAAATTGGTGACATGACTGGAAGAAAAGTGTAGCGAGAATGCCACTGGACTGGTGAGATTCTAAAGGAGAAAAATGATCACTTGCAAGACCCCCTTGCTATCTTCGACCAAGATATTGCCCAAGAAATATTGATTCATATGCATTCTTGTAGTTGATACCAGTTTGGTATCACAAGGAGAGGAGCTTGCTCGTTTTTGGGAGAGCAGAACATTGCCAGTAGAAGACCTGTCGTCGTGTCTTCAATGTGTTTATGCAGAAACAGAAGGTTTGAACTCAAAGTTGCTGCTGAGTAAGATAGCTCAAACTTGTGAACCTTTGGTAGTTGAAGATCCACTAAATGCCTATCCAGCTAAGACTAACGCAGTAGCAATCAACAAGAAGAGCTTCGGTGGAGTTGATAGGATATGTACAGTATCGCCATTGCATAGAAGTGATCCTCCATTATTACAATCCGAGGAAAGTAATTATTTCATCAATAATTTAAGGTTTCTGATTAGTCCCTCATCACCCATTTCGAAAGAAGACATAGTTAACTCATTAGTTGGTGGTAGAGGTGAAATTTGGGAGCTTAATCAACAAGAATGTAACTATGGTCAGAATGATCCAAACTCTCCAATGGTTAATGATGTAGCTTCATGTAGAGAGACCCCTATTTCCTGCAATAGTATGTCCTCTCTCTCAAATGAAGGGACATTGAGGTTAAATAATAATGATGAAAGTGAAACAAGAGATTCTGAGCTGATAGAATCTAGTGATAAAAAAAATCATGGAGTAGTCGCACCTGCACTTAGCCTTATGATCAAGTTTAATGACAAGGAAGAAACTCATGTGTCTGTTATAGGAACCAACACAACCGAGAAAAGCCCGTGCATAGCACCTCTAGGTCAAGTTGACCAAGAGAATAGCGAGAAAGATCTTTCTACCCTCATAAGCAGAAATTGGCTCTCTTTCAATAGGACTAGCAATAATGCACCATATTCCAGGTTATGTAAATTCAAACCACAGGCTGTACATGCTTTAGCTTCTTATCAAGATAACTCAGAAATTTTAATACTCAATTCTTTTCCTCTAGGAGGACCGTGCAGGTTTTGATTGCTGGGGGATTTGGTTTTGAAACCGGCTTCAGTCACCCTGCACATTACAAGTTCACACCAACAAAAATTGATCCATTGTCTACACCAAGCGCACACCAAAAAAAAAAAAAGTACAGATGACTGAAGATTTGGAGTGAGCTATTGAAGTTTGGTTGCCCCACGGGAGTGAGCTATTGAAGTTTGGAGCCAACGTTATCAAGATCTGAAAAGAAATTGAGGTTTTATTTTATTATAGGTTGAACATTTTAGACTTTTATTTATATTTATATTTTTAGTAGGTAAAATTCATTTATATGTGATAGAGTATAAATAAATGATTATTCCAGCTTAAAAAAAATCAAAACAATTAATTAAAAAAAAACAATTAAAAAAATAAAAAATAAAAATAAAAACCAACTACAAAATTCAGGCACATGAGTATCAAATCAAGTTTTACATGTTTTATCATGGAATTGCAAACTTTGTTTTACTTGTCACTTTCAAGATACCATGAGAAAGTTGGCAATCTGAAGGAAATTTAATCCATTAAAATTTTTCTAAGATTGATCACTAAAGTTATGAATTGGCCTTTCTCAGATTTCATTAATTAAAAAATGCACCATGCACCTTTTAAAAATTATTGAACACTTAAAAGAAAATCTCACAAAGGAGGACTCATTTATCGAACATTTGAAGGATTATGCTTAGAATAGGCATTAAAATCTATGTTATCATCATGATTGTATGCATTTATGAGACAAACTAATCTGCAGCATATGCTCTTTGTCATGCACATTTGAGGAGACATCTGACACAAAGAGGGAGATGAGTTAACTTTCATGGTTATTTTTATCAAAAAAGGATTGTTATCAACATCAAGAATTGGGCTAAAATTACGCTTTTGATTATCCATAATCTATTTCATTTGGCATTAATTTTTGCGTAAGAATCATCAAGGAATTGGGCATTCCTTGTTGACCACACTAATGTTTTTTATGCCAAGTTTTTTTTGCAGATTTCAGAAGATGAACTGATCAATAAGGAAATGAATTGTGCACACAATTGGTCTTCAAAAGACTAATTCCATGAGAAATCCTAAAGAACAAGTCCATGAATATAAATGAATTTTTATGAGTTCTTGAACTTCCAGTAATAGTTTAATGGTTTGAAATGTTGCATGATAGAAAAGCAAATTCGAAGACCCAGGGTTTGTACATAAAGGTACAAGGATGGTGAAATACCTATCCACACTTGAATTTGACGTGAAGGTTTGCGATATTTGAGAGTTTGCATGCCATAGTTCATTTATTTTTCCCAGTAAGAGTCATTATCCATTTCCCATTATCCACATACACTTCATTACATTTTCATCAATCCTAACCCACTTCTCATTATCCACACACTTCATTTACAAGCTTTTTATTCCACGTTACATAATCATTGTTAGTTTTTTTTTCACTACCCATGCAAATAAAACCTTGCTTCAATATACCATTGAGTCCATAGTCCTTGAGTCTAAATACTTTTCTAAAAACACCTTGAAGCTTGCATGCCTTAAGGGCAAGCTATCATGTCGATAAACAAGGGAATACATCAATGCCCCTTGTTCATCTGATCTTTTGAGTGTTCGACAACAACAAATTCATTCATACTTAGAAAGATGTGTTCGGAGCATCTTAACTCTCATCCACATCAAATATGGGAGCTCTCGTGTTGACTAGTGGCATCCATCAATGGCCACTGAGTTAAAAATTTCTTGTTATGTTCGACACCGAAACATTTAATCACATGACAAGAATTGTGCCAAAAAGTTGAATACTTGAAGACCAATCATTTTGTAGTAGAGGAAGCAGATTTACTTTCATTACTTTACAGTTTTTTATATAAATGACTTGAGGAAAATTCAATCAATAAGGTTGTGGGGGAAGTGTAAATTATAAATTTTGTATACCTTCCAAGCCTTATACATTTTCAGCCGCATTCAATAGCAGATTCCAAATATTCAGCAGAAGATCCAGCAGCAAATTTAGCAGCAGATGCAACGACAATAAAAGATTCACTTTTTCGACTTCATCCACCATTTTCACCGCCAAGTGAAGAAGACTACGATAAGAATTTTGCAGCCATGCATGCACAACTCTCATCCATTTTTGAAACGGTAAGTTGAGGTATGATATTTTCTAACTTTTAACCATTTAATTCCTTGAAAGCTAAAATGATAATTTTTGGAAAAAACTTCCTTTCCTCATTTCATAAAATTTCCAAAACTATCAATTTGGGGGAGGGATACATTTACATACATATTTTGTCACCTTCATATTTTTCCATATTCATATATCACATTCTAAAACCCACATACCTTCAAAATATATTCACTATTACATGAACATATAAATGGCTTTGTCAAAAGTACTTAAAAGCTAATTGGATGCAACACAATCATGGTTGTTACACAAGACCCAACCATGATGCATTCCAACAAAAATACTTTGCAATAAAAATCACATTATTATTATGCAAAGATCATACATTGAATTTGAATGCAACAAACAAAATACAGTTGAAACACAAGAACCAACCAAGTTGCAATTCAACAAGCACAATTTGCAAAATTTAAGCAAATGATATCATGCAAAGTCTAAGCCAAAGCTCAAGTATCAAAGGTAATGTAATAGATTGCATGAGGACATGCAATACCTTCAGTTTTGGGGTATGTTGGGCCTAGGAATTATCCTTAAAAAACCATCCACTTTCACTCCATTCACACATTTTCTCACCTTTATTCCACCACCATGTCACCACATTAGCTTCCAAAACATTATTAATTCTTAGTATTTTTAAGAGAATTTATGGTTAAAATTTAGAAAATAATCTCCATATACTTATATCTAACAATTAGAATGAGTTTCTTGACATGTGTAGGTACAAAGGAAGCTTCCAAGGCATCTTTATGTGGCACTTTATGTTCAAATTCGAATTTCAGGAGATCATGGACCTCATGGACCTCATGGAGGAGATCATGGAGGATAGGGTTATGTGTCACCATTGGTTGAGAAATATGTGGGTCAAAGGAGGGAATAGTGGATTTACATTTATGAGTTTGTTATCATAGCTTTTGTATAAATAGGAGTGTTATCTACTTCATTTGTAATCTTAGTATCTTATAGGTTGGTAATGAGAAGTTAGATTGGAGAATCATTGTAATGGTTGTAATTGCAATTTGCAATTGATGATGAATAAAACTGAGCTTCTTTGATCCTCTACATTTGACTTCTCTTTTGGTGTGCTTGTGAATCCTTGGAAGGATCCCCATTGCCTAGCAAGTACACTTTTATTTTAGTAGGCTTTTATTTTATGTTTTTTTTGTGAATTTCATTAGATTAAATTAGTAGGCTCATGTGTTTGGAATATTAACAAATGACCTTTTGTAAGAAAGTATTAATGTTTCCTTCAATGAATATGATTTGTTATTTAATGTTTGATTTCATTAGTTTAAGTTTCTGATTTATATGCTTGAGATATAAATGAATAGTCTCTTGTAAGAGAGCTTTAATATTTCATGCAATCAATAAAAATTAGGTTTAAGTGCTTTAATTTCATCAATCTAAATAGTTTGTTGATTAAGATGTTAGAAATATTAATGAACAGTCTCCACTAAGGGAGCTTTAATATTTCATACGCTGTCACAATGTTTTTAGATTTCATTTTGTTAGATGACTAAATAGGTATTGGAGATCCCAATGAAAGACCCCCTATAAGGGAGCTTTGGCATTTCTTCACCTAGCTTAGTTTAGTTTGTCTCTAAGTCCATATATATTGGATGATCCTCGAAGATTACTTACCCAGATTGATAGTAAAGGATGGTGAAATACCTATCCACACTTGAATTTGATGTGAAGGTTTCCGATATTTGAGAGTTTGCATGCCTTAATTCATTTATTTTTCCCAGCAAGAGTCATTATCCATTTCCCATTATCCACATACACTTCATTACATTTTCATCAATCCTAATCCACTTCTCATTATCCACACACACTTCATTTACAAGCTTTTTGTTCCACGTTACATAATCATTGTTAGTTTTTTTTTTTTTCACTACCCATGCAAATAAAACCTTGCTTCAATATACCATTGAGTCCATAGTCCTTGAGTCTAAATACTTTTCTAAAAACACCTTGAACCTTGCATGCCTTAAGGGCAAGCTATCATGCTGATAAACAAGGGAATACATCAATCCCCCTTGTTCATCTGATCTTTTAATTGTTCGACAACAACAAGTTCATTCATACTTAGAAAGATGTGTTCGGGGCATCTTAACTCTCATCCACATCAAATATGGGAGCTCTCATGTTGACTAGTGGCATCCATCAATGGCCACTGAGTTAAAAATTTCTTGTTATGTTCGACACCGAAACATTTAATCACATGACAAGAATTGTGAGAAAAAGTTGAATACTTGAAGACCAATCATTTTGTAGCAGAGGAAGCAGATTTACTTTCATTACTTTACAGTTTTTGATATAAATGACTTGAGGACAAGTCAATCAATAAGGCTGGGGGGGAAGTGTAAATTATAAATTTTGTATACCTTCCAAGCCTTATACATTTTCAGCCGCATTCAGCAGCAGATTCCAAATATTCAGCAGAAAATCCAGCAGCAAATTTAGCAGTAGATGCAACGACAATAAAAGATTCACTTTTTCGACTTCATCCACCATTTTCACCGCCAAGTGAAGAAGACTATGATAAGAATTTTGCAGCCATGCATGCACAACTCTCATCCATTTTTGAAAGGGTAAGTTGAGGTATGATATTTTCTAACTTTTAACCATTTAATTCCTTGAAAGCTAAAATGATAATTTTTGGAAAAAACTTCCTTTCCTCATTTCATAAAATTGCCAAAAATATCAATTTGGGGGAGGGATACATTTACATACATACTTTGTCACCTTCATATTTTTCCATATTCATATATCACATTCTAAAACCCACATACCTTCAAAATATATTCACTATTACATGAACATATAAATGGCTTTGTCAAAAGTACTTAAAAGCTAATTGGATGCAACACAATCATGGTTGTTACACAAGAACCAACCATGATGCATTCCAACAAAAATACTTTGCAATAAAAATCACATTATTATTATGCAAAGATCATACATTGAATTTGAATGCAACAAAAGAAATACGGTTGAAACACAAGAACCAACCAAATTGCAATTCAACAAGCACAATTTGCAAAAGTTAAGCAAATGATACCACGCAAAGCCTAAGCCAAAGCTCAAGTATCAAAAGTAATGTAATAGATTGCATGAGGACATGCAATACCTTCAGTTTGGGGGTATCTTGGGCCTAGGAATTATCCTTAAAAAAGCATCCACTCTCACTCCATTCACACATTTTCTCACCTCTATTCCACCACCATGTCACCACATTAGCTTCCAAAACATTATTAATTCTTAGTATTTTTAAGAGAATTTATGGTTAAAATTTAGAAAATAATCTCTATATACTTATACCTAACAATTAGAATGAGTTTCTTGACATGTGTAGGTACAAAGGAAGCTTCCAAGGCATCTTTATGTGGCATTGTATGTTCAAATTCGAATTTCAGGAGATCATGGACCTCATGGAGAAGATCATGGAGGATAGGGTTATGTGTCACCATTCGTTGAGAAATATGTGGGTCAAAGGAGGGAATAGTGGATTTACATTTATGAGTTTGTTATCATAGCTTTTGTATAAATAGGAGTGTTATCTCCTTCATTTGTAATCTTCATTTTGTAATCTTAGTATCTTATAGGTTGGCAATGAGAAGTTAGATTGGAGAATCATTGTAATGGTTGTAATTGCAATTTGCAATTGATGATAAATAAAACTTAGCTTCTTTGATCCTCTACATTTGACTTCTCTTTTGGTGTACTTGTGAATCCTTGGAAGGATCCCCATTGCCTAGCAAGTACACTTTTATTTTAGTAGGCTTTTATTTTATGTTTTTTTGTGAATTTCATTAGATTAAATTAGTAGGCTCATGTGTTTGGAATATTAACAAATGACCTTTCGTAAGAAAGTATTAATGTTTCCTTCAATGAATATGATTTGTTATTTAATGTTTGATTTCATTAGTTTAAGTTTCTAATTTATATGCTTGAGATATAAATGAATAGTCTCTTGTAAGAGAGCTTTAATATTTCATGCAATTAATCAAAATTAGGCTTAAGTGCTTTAATTTCATCAGTCTAAATAGTTTGTTGATTAAGATGTTATAAATATTAATGAACAGTCTCCTGTACGGGAGATTTAATATTTCTTACACCTGTCACAATGTCTTTAGATTTCATTTTGTTAGATGATTAAATAGGTGTTGGAGATACCAATGAAAGACCTCCTGTAAGGGAGCTTTGGCATTTCTTCACCTAGCTTAGTTTAGTTTGTCTCTAATTCCATATATATTGGATGATCCTCGAAGTGTACTTACCTGGATTGGTAGTAAATGAAACTCGAGTTTGCATCCACATTTTAGACCAAACAATTTTCAAATCCTAAAATGTTAAATCTCACATGAACACTGTTACCTACAACCCACAACTAATTTATATCGTTACTTGTTGTTGCCGAAACTTCCTCTTGTGTGCCCTTTTTTTCCTTGCTTGCTTGTCCAAGTGCTTGGTCCTTCTCCTTTGATGAAAACTAATCCAAAGTTGAGCAAAAAGTTGTCAATCATTTCTCATGTGCCTTTTTATCATTTATCTCTTGTCTTTTCCTTTCTCTTTTCGTTTTTCTTTTATTTTCCTTCATTTTCTCTCTAATTTCCCTTGCATATTTGTGTCTCTTCACCTTCATTTTCTCTTATTTTCCTTTATTTCCTTAATTAAATGCCATCTATTGCCTTTTTTCCTTTTCCAGTGCCTTTTCTAATGCCTTTTCCAATGCCTTTTCCAATTTCCATAGCCACTAATAAACTGCAAGTGATGCCCTCTATAATATTTGCCCCTCCATTCAACTTGGAATACGTGTCTCGTGACCTTGGTCTTATTTTTATTTACATTGAAACTTAACCGGGGCTATTATAAATCCCTCCCCCTTGGCGGAACACTATCCTCAATGTTGTATTACACTTATGATCAACAAAACATACTGCTTATGGATATTTATAAGCACAACTTGGTTTGGTATTTACATTAACAAAATGTTCAAAGATGGTAAACATATCGCTTATTGGAGCTTTACAATAGAACCCGATGCAATATTTACAATGAAAAAAAATATATACTTATACACATTTACTTCAACCAACAAATAAACATATTTTTAATGAAGCTTTATAAACACAACTCAACACATTTTTTACCATGATATACACATATATACATATGCAAATTTTCTTTAATCAACAAATAAAGGGATATGATGCATGCATCAATAACAAGGGAATGCATAAGTTCACACCTTCACCCTCCAAGTAACACTAGGATTCACCTCCTTCCCAGGAAATCCAGAATCCACTTGTGACAGGTCGAGGTTAAAAATTCATGTAATAAAGGTTAATAAAGGAAAAATAAGACCAAGGTCATGGGACACATATTCCAAGATGAATGGTGGCCAAAACATCCTAGTGTGTGTCACTTTTGGTTTATTAATGACTAAGGAAATTGATAAAGGAATTGGAAAAGGAAAAGAGACATTAATTGGCATTTATTTATGAAAAATAAAGGAAAATAGGAGAAAAGGAAGGTGAAGAGACACATATTTTCATGAGAGAGAAATTAGAGGAAAAATGAAGAAAATAGAGGCATCAATGATAAAAAGGTACCTGAGAATCTGCTGACAACTTTTTACCATCTTAAGAGCAGGTGTAGCAAAGGAAAGGGAAAAAGAACTTGGACAAGTAAGAAAAGGAAGGAAGAGGACAAGAAAAGGAAAGTAAGGGCAAGGTTGGATCAACAACTTTAGCAAGAAGGTGGTGTAGGTTATAGGTTTCATTTGTGATTTCCTAGTTGAGGTGTGAATGCATGGTACATGCATTTGTTTATTGGTTCATTAGTTTTCATTGGCATAGTTTTTTCCTGGTTTGACAATGGTTTCAACCTTGCCTTGCCATTTCTTGGATAACCATGGTGTGACAAGATTCTTTTCCTGATTGAGATTTGGATTTCCAAAAGTTTTTGGAACCGAGTGAGGTGGTCTTAGGAAAATTCCCAAGGGTTGGGAGTGGAGATGGTTTAATCTTTGGGAATCCCTCAACAAGTTGGTGGAGATAAGAAAATTCCTCAAGTTAATGGTGAAGAAACTCTGAGGCATCCAAGCTTGTTTTGGTTGTGTGCTCCCTTGACTAGTTTTGGCAAGATCATTGTAGCCTGACAGTGGAGGTGGTTAATCTCCGTGAAGCGCTAGTTGTTTATATCGAGATCACACATTCATGATAGGAATAAGGCACAGGGGTGATTGGTTGAAAGAAAGATTTTTTTCAGCTCAATCTATGGTCAGGTGGTACGGGGAAGTCTCTGACTTGGTTGGAATTAGCATAAGTTAATAAAGTTATTTTCCTATTGTAATCTATGAGAACTTGTACTTGTTATTATGTTGATTTGATGGCTATTTTTTCATGGTTAATAATCTGGTTGTATGTTGGTTATAAGCATGGAATTGCAATGTGCTCTAGCTATGATTTGTTCAAGATTTGATAAGTATTTGATGTTTAATGAGTGCATGGACTAAAAAGTGTTATTGCAACTATTATGAGAGGGCATTAGACCTTCTTGGTGATTCTTAGATAAGTTTCAGACTCCTATGATCAAATATGCATTCATGACCTGTAGCTTACATGTTGACCATGTAATTGACAAAATGATTGTCATGGTCAGGCCTAATTAGTTCAAGTTTTGTATGAATAACATTGTCATTATGTAATTTATCATTTTGAGAAGTCACAAGCAGTTTTGGGTAGTGGTCTAGAGGTTGGCCTGGAAAAGTGGCTCAGATCTCAAGACCACACCTTCTGAACCGGAAATTTTGAGCTATAACCATAGGGAGCTAGGCTTATGCATGCAATTGGAATCATGTAATCTAAAGAGCTTCCTCATCCCAAGCAGCCATGCTTTTGCTTCTTCTGATTTCTTCACTTCCCCATCAAAAGTAGGAGGCTTGGCTTTCTTGAACTCATCTTGCAAGTTCCCCCTATCACTCCTCCTATAAGGATACTAGCGAAAAGGATGATGATGTCTCTTAGAACCAAATCTAGAATAAAAGCCATGATTTCTATCCCACCTTCTAGGTGTATCCAAGCATCTTCCACCTCTGACTATATTATCTTTATCCGTCATGTATCTCCTTTGAGACCTGCTACCATATGTCATGTTGATCTTCTCCTCTTGCTTATCTCCATGACTATTCTATTAGAAAATTATATATTACAGAGCAATGGAACACATAAAATATATTGCAGAAATATAAACACAAAAAACACATAAAACAAGAGAGACACAAATATATATGGTTCATCCAATTTGGGCTACGTCCGTGGGAAATAGCCAGTGCTTCCTTTTATATTATCCAACAAACTAAAGAGATACAACCTATGGTAGATCCGTTGTAATTCCCTCTTCGCTCTCACACAATTTCCTCTCTCTTTCTCACTCAGAATACAGATCTACATAGACGAAATACAATTCCCTCATATATAGCGAGGGGTTTCCTTCTAGGGAAAAAAACCCTAAATTAAACATAACTTCTACCGTCAAATCTCGCCTAATGAACGGCCCAAATTGACTACGAAATTACAACATTTTACAAGGTAATTTTACATCTATTTTTAGCTTCAAGGGTGCTACCCCCAATCCCCCACTTGGGGGGGAGGGCTCCTAAAGATCGCTGCCGCCCCCCACTGGACCTCCCTTTCAGTGCAAATATTACGAGAAAAGTTTCTGCCACATTACGAATTGGGGTCCAATGCGGCGATACCTATGAATAAAGAAGATAATCAAGCTCCACACCTAACAATCTCCCACTTGGAGACTAAATATAGCAACTCCACCACAGCTTCATTTCCTGGACAATGAATCCACTTTGGACATGATTATTTCTCATCTTCTTCATCATACTTGAAGACCAATTGAAACTGAGCAGAATCTCAATTTCTCCCTAGTTATAACTTTTGTAAAAATATATGCATGATTTTGGCTAGTATGTATCTTTTCTAGCTTCAATTGTCCATATTCCAACACAGACTGTATGAAATGGTACTTGAGCTGTATATGTTTAGTCTTGGAATGAAATTTAGAGTTTTTTGCAAGATGTATGGCACTCTGGTTGTCACTGTATAACCTGCCCAACTCCTACTTCTTACCCAATTCATCCAGAAACCTTTGTAACCAAATCATTTCTTTACTAGCCTTTGTAGCAGCAACATACTTGCTTCCGTTGTTGAGAGTGCAAGAACACTTTGAAATTTTGAAACCCAACTGATAGTTGTTCCACCTAGAGTAAACACATACCTGTTGTGCTCCTCCTATTATCTCTATCACCCGCCATATCTGCATCAACATATCCCTGTAGAAAAATGTTTGAACCACCAACTGCTTGATTCGTGGTACCTATCAAATACATGAGAATCCACTTCACTGATATCCAATGCTCTCTTCATGGATTATTCATGTACCTACTCACAACTCTCACTACATGTGCAATATCAGGCCTTGTGTAGACCATTGTATACATTAAGCTTTCAACTGCTGATGCATGTGGAACTTTAAACATATAAGCCATTTCTTCCTGAGTCTTGGGACACACCTCCTTACTTAGTTTGAAATGGCTAGCCAAAGGCATACTAACTGGTTTTGCACTCTGCATATTAAATCTTTTCAACACCTTTTCTATGTATTCACTTTGAGACAAAGTTAATTTTCGATTCTTCCTGTCTCTAGTTATTCTCATACCAAGGATTTGTTTTGAAGCACCCAAATCCTTCATTGCAAATGAGTTCGCTAGTTTTCTTTTGAGCACATTTATTTCCTAAATGTTGGAACCTACAACAAGCATGTCATCTACATACAATAACAATATAATATAATTTCCATCATTTTTCCTTTTGAAATAAACACAATGATTAGAGTGACATCTCGTATAACCTTGTTCAGACATAAACTTGCCAAATTTTAGATACCACTACCTTGGAGCCTGTTTTAAGCCATACAAGCTCTTCTTTGACCTGAACACTAGTTTCTCCTTCCCTTTTACCTCATATCCTTGTGGTTGTTTCATATATATATCTTCCTCCAAATCCCCATGGAGAAAGGTTGTCTTTACATCTAACTGCTCAAGATGCAAATCTTCAGCTACTACTAGACTTAAAATAGTTTTGAATGAAGTCATTTTAACAATAGGATAAAATATCTCATCAAAGTATATACCCTTTTTCTGTGCAAACCCCTTCACCACAAGTCTATATTTATACCTTTTTCTACCTCCATCTTCTTCCTTCAACCTGTAAACCCATTTATTCTGCAATGTTGTTTTACCTGCAGGAAACCTGACTAAGTCCCAGTCTAGTTATGTGCTAAGGAGTCCATCTCTTCTTTCATGGCTTGCCCACATCATCCTGTTTCTACCTCAGCTCTTCATAACATTCTGGTTCACCAGAATCAGTCAAAAATACATAATATAATGAAGGAGAGTATCGTTCAGGGGGTCTACTTATCCTAATAGATCTTCTAACACCACTTTCAGGTGTTTGAGGTGCTTGTTGTTGTTATGGTTTCTGTTGTTGTTCTGGTTGTTGATCATTATGATTTTCAGGCACCATCACTTTTTCTATGATCTCATCAAGCACTGTGTATTCTCTTTTTTTTTTCTTGTTTCTTTTCTTGTAGCTGATCCTTATACAAAACCTTTTCATTAAAGCTTTGTTCTGTTTTCTTTATTAACGAGGACAAAGGCTTCACAACCAAAAGTATTTAAAAATGAGTAGTTTACCTTTTTACCTGTCCATGCCTCCTCTGGAATACCACCATCCAAGGAACTTGAAGGCCCTCTGTTTATTAGATAAACAACAATATCTACAACATCTACCAAAAATTGTAAAGGAAATCTTGCATGCAATCTCATGCACCTTGCATGCTCCATGATTGTCATGTTCATCCTTTCTGACACAACATTTTCCTGTGGTGTTCCTGGAACTATCTTCTCTATGCAAATTCCATTCTCTAAACAATACCTATCAAACTCTTTTCTGCAATATTCACCTCCATCAACTGATCTGGGACACTTCAACCTTTTTCTATCTCATTTTCAACCAAAGTTTTCCATTTCTTGAAAGTATCAAATACATTAAATTTATTTTGAATACAATAAATCCAGGTTTTTCTAGTTTCATCATCAATAAAAGTAACATAATAACAAGAGCCACCGAGAGATGATACCTGAGCAGGTCCTCATACATTTGTATGCACAAGCTCTAATTTTTTGCTCTTCTTTTTTTTCCCAACTCTGAGGAATCTGACTCTCTTCTGTTTTCCATAAACATAATTCTCACAGAATTTTAAATCAAAATGCTTCACACCTAGCAAAAAATTTCTTGAGTGAAGAATATACAACCCCTTCTCACTCATGTGCCCAAGCCTATGATGCCACAATGTCGTATCTACTCCTGTAGAGGTTAAAGCATTAACATAATTAGAAATACCATTACATAAATACAGTGTACCAACCTTTTCTCCTTTTTCTATTACCAAGGCTCCTTTAGTGACCTTCCAAGTTTTATACGTAAAAGTAGTTACAAAGCCTTCACCTCCAAGCTTCCCTATTGAAATTAGGTTTTTCTTCAGATTTGGAACATGCCTTACCTTCTTCAATAGCCATGATTTCCATTCTGTTGTTTTATAAAAACTGTACCCATTCCAATGATTTTACAGGGTTTATCATCACCCAATCGAACCTGTCCAAAATTTCCTTCAACATAATCATGAAAATGTTTCCTATCAGGTGTGGCATGGAACGAGGCCCCTAAATCTACCACCCAGGCATCAATAATATTTTCTAATGAAAGAATCAAAGCATCTTGCAACACATCACCTGTTACATTCGCTTCATGATTGTTTTCTTGATGTGCGTCTCCTTCTTTTCCCTTCTGAGACTTACAATATTTCTTTAGGTGTCCTTTCTTCCCACATTTCTAGCACACTATCCCCGATTTGTACTTAGATTTGCCTTTCCTTGACTTACTGTGATATCCTGGGCTCTTTCCTCTTTCCATTTTTCTTCCCCTAATCTTTGCAGTCAAAGCATTACCTGATGTCTCACCAGAGCTTTTCCGTCGCATTTCCTCGCTAAGGATTGCACTAAAAACATCATCAAAATTTACAGTACTAGACCCAAAGACAGAGTTACTAATGGCCATAACTAAACCATTCCCCAACTTTCTGTCAATGAGCACAGAAATAACAGAGCCCTAACTTAATCATCGAAAGTTACCCCTACAGAACTTAATTGACTGGTAACTGTATTAAATTCATTTAAATTATTAGCAACAGATCCACATTCTAACATCTTCATATTAAATAAATGCTTCATAAGAAATACATTATTTGAGGTTGAGGGTTTTTCATATAGTTTCACCAATGCCGACAGTAAACCCTATGTTGTCGTTTCCTTTGAAATATTAAAGGCTACCGACACTGCTAGGCACATCCATATTGTTCCAAGTGCCTTTCTGTCAAGATTATCCCATTTTGTGTCTATCATACACATTGGCTTCTTTGTCTTTCCGCTCAATGGTTGGTACAGATCTTTATGGTACAAATAATCTTCCATCTGCATCTTCCATAGCTGGTAGTTTTGGCCGTTAAATTTTTTGACCCTAAACCTACCATCTTCCGCCATTTCTCCCATTCAAACCAGGAACCCTTCTCTCCTGCTAGTTTATCAACCAAATAGACCTTCGAATCTGATACTAGTTGTTAGAAAATTATATATTACAGATCAATGGAACACATAAAATATATTGCAGAAATATAAACACATAAAACAAGAGAGACACAAATATATGTGGTTCACCCAATTTGGGTTATGTCCACGGGAAACAACCACTCCTTCCTTTTATATTATCCAACAAACTAAAGAAATACAACCTACAACAGATCCATTGTAATTCCCTCTTCGCTCTCACACAATCTCCTCTCTCTTTCTCACTTAGAATATAGATCTACATAGGTACAATACAATTCCCTCATATATAGTGAGGGGTTTCCTCCTAGGGGAAAAAACCCTAAATTAAACATAACTTCTACCGTCATATCTCTGCCTAATGAACAACGCAGATTGAATATGAAATTACAACATTTTACAAGGCAATTTTACATCTATTTTTAGCTTCGAGGGCGCTACACCTGATCCCCCGCTAGGGGGGCTCCTGAAGATCGTTGCCCCCCCCCCCACCCCCCCTTGGACCCCTTTGCAACACAAATATTACAAGTGGCGTTGTCACCACACTACGAACTAGGGTCCAATGCGGTGATACCTCTGAATAAAGAAGATAATTAGGCTCCACACCCAACATATTCCCCAATTTTTCCTGCTTCTGCAAATTTGTGAGGCTCTAAAGAATCATTGCATTGCCTTCTACTTGCATTTCCTGATCCTTTACAAGTCTTTCACATGCCTTTATTAATCTATCATTATCTACCTTGCAACTTCTGATATCTGCCCTGAGACTCCTCAATGTATCTACTAGATCAGGAGAATACTCTTCTCCTTGTTGTTCAACTAACATTTCTCATTCCACTGATTTCACAACAAACCTATAAGGGGAGATGTGAACTGTAGTCCACCACCTTTCTCTTCATCTTTGATCTTATATTTCCTACAAGCATACCATGTTAAATAGGCCAAATAGAAGACGTAATCAAAATCATACCTAACTGTATCTCATGGGAGGCTATCAAATCTACACAAATCAGTCCAGATTAGCATGATACATATATATATATATATTAACACATATCAACATCATGAGGCATACATAATAGTAATAAAAACTACAACAATAACTGCACACATGCTAACCATAACCATCCACATGTACCCCAAGGTCTTGTGTTGCAACCTCTCTCTGATACCACTCTCTAACTGCTCCCCCCCACATTTAGCCACTTCGGCAAGATCTCTAGGGTAAACATGAGTTGAGAGTTAATATGACATGACCTGACCTCCAAGTTCTAGTTATGGAAGTGGGTTCTGCTAACCATAACTCTTACTTCCACCCATTAGGGACAACAGATCACGTAGGAGTCTGACAACCACCCCTAGTGATCAATCACTGAGATGAAACTTCTTTTCACAATATTTACCTCCCAACCACACCCTTGACACACTGTGCATGTGGTTGGAAGGCTCCAACTACACCCATAAGACTTTCTGCATGCAGTTATGACCCAAATATTCCAATTATGTGCATTCGGTGGCAATTTATGCCACTTTCCAAGGGTTGGTGTTAAAATTGGAAACTGGGGCCAAATTCCACCTTGGGACAACTCATTTGATGGAGATGATGATTGCATTGGATTCATTTTTTCTAGAGGTTAAATATTGATATAAAGATCATCTCATTCGGAAAGAAAGAAGTGTGATTTTGAATTTATGCCCACACATGTGCAAATTGTTCAGGTCAACCTCATCATCATGTATGCTCAAGAAGCCCATTAGGTGTGCCTCTTCACCCACAACGAATTGTGCAAATACAAGAGACCTCACACCTCATTTGACACATTCATCACTCACACATTATTCTCTCTCTTCATCTGATTGGTTCGTACAACATTGGCAAACTTCTCTCTCTCACATGTGTCACAAGGAGGACATGTTTCTGGGAAAAATTGCATATGAAAATTTTAGAGTTCTGGGACAGGTTTGACTAACATTGACAAAGAAATTGTTGATCGAGTTTTATTGTGTTTTTGGGGTCAAAGGTTCGATTTTTCTAGGTCGCATCTCTGGGCACGAAAATCGAGAAATTCTAGGTTGCTTGACCTGTGTTGACTTTAGGGTTGATTGTTGTTTGACCACAAAAAAATTACAACAAATTTCTCTCTCCTTTATCTGAGTTTGACGAAGCTGTTTTGGGTTACATTTGTCCTCCTAATTAGGCTAATTTTGACTAAGGAAGACCAAGTTCCTTTGAGGATGATTTGGTGTTGTTTTAACCATCATTGAATTTCTAGGTAGGGCATAATTTTGACTACAGTTGACTGTAGAAATTTACAGGGTTGTTTTGAATTTGTATTGGGCAAGTCAATTTGACTTTTGTACTCTCTCTCTCTGTTGAACCTTTGATTTAATAATAAGAAGAATTGATCAAAGGGTTTTCCCCACATTGGGGTTCTTCCTTGGTATTCGCCAAATATAGTGTCCTCTTGTCTTGGCCTGTCTTCTGCATTTAATTTTATGTTCTATCTTTTTTACTGTCAATGTGATAACAATGTGATTGATATTGAAATTGGAAATTGCTATTGGGCTAAGGAACATTCAAGTAAATTTTTAACTAGAACATACCATTGTTAACTAGAATTAACATGGTATTAGAACCCATATGAAGACAAATCCCAAGCAAGAGTGAGAAAAGAAATCACTAAGGAAAGTTATTGGTCTAGCTTCAATGATGACTACATAATACTTCAAATTTGAGGACAAGATCAAGGAAAATACTGACTATCATGCATGGAAGATGACTTTGGATTTGAGTTTGGAAGAGAATGATGCTATGTACTATGTAAAGGGAAGATTGGTGGAGCCTCCTTCAAATTAACCTACTGCTGCAAAAACAAAGTACAAGAAAGGTGAGGTTAAAGATAAGAAAATTATTGTAGACTCCATTCAAAAGCATTTGGTTGCTTATATTTTTGATTTGGAAACATCCAAGGAGATGTATGATAATATGGTTGGGATGTTCAAAGTAAACAATGCAAATCAAGTCCTCTTTCTCAAGGACAAGTTGAAAGACATCAATATGGATAGAGGAGAGTTTATTCAATCCTACTTCGTGAGGATTACTGAAATCAAGAATGATCTTCTATCTATTAGAGAAGTGGTTGGTGACAAAGAGCTCACTCTTATTTCACTTGTAGGTATTACAAGAGCATGGGATGTGTTTAACACCACCATCCTCAACAATGACAATATTTCAGGTTTTGATGAATTATTGGCTAGATGCACTCAATAAGAAATAAGGACAATGGAAAGAGATAAGACCTCAAATGGAAATGATCCTACTACTTTCTCTACTCATGCTAAGAGGAAGAACAATGATGGTCTAAGAAAACAAGGTCAAGGATTTAAGCCAAGATTCAAATAAGGAAGAAAAGGAAGATTCTACAATTGCAACAATTTTGGCCACTATGCTAGAGAGTGTCCTCACAAGAAGGATACTCCGAGGGATGATGAAAAAACCAACCACAAAAACTACAAAGGAAATGGAAATCAAAGGAACAACAAGTTCAATAATAAAGGAAAGAGGAATGCTCCTGCTGCTTGATATGGAAATGGTCGACCTCCCAAGAGATCAAGAAATCCAGGTATGAGGAAAGTAATGTTGAAGAAAAAAATGAATTTTATCTTATTTCCTCTTTATCTATTGCCTCTCCTCTAGATAGATTGGATCATTGGTTGATTGATAGTGGAGCCTCAAGGCACTTCACTTGGTACAGAGTGGCCCTCTCAAATTTGGTTGAAAATAATACTAACTTACAAATAATACTTGGATATAATGCTACCTATCCTATGAAAAGAATAGCTAGTACCACTCTTCACTTGAATCAAGGTCAAACCATTCATCTACAAGAAGTATTGTATGTGTCAAATTTGAAGAAGAACCTGGTATCTATTTCTGCGATGGAAGATAAAATTAATTGATGGAAAGGTATGTCTTTGGAAAAGAAACCCTAAATATGCATTTACACTTTTATTTAGTGTTGATGGTATTTATCAAGTTGGAGAAATTCCTATGGGAGCCATGTCTTGTGACACTTCTCTTCAACCAAATTGTGGCACCAAATATTTCCCCACCTTCATTACAAAGCCTTACCTAGGGTAAGGAATATGGTCATAGGTATGCACGATTTCAACATGAATCATGAAGGTATTTGTCAGGGTTGTGCAATAAAGAAACTTACAAGGGGACCATTCCCCTCAAGTGAAAGTCAAACTTTTGATATTCTTCAACTAGTCCATTATGACCTATCTAGTATGTTGCTTGTAACATCATTAGGAGGATACTTATATTATGCTATCTTTGTCGATGACTTATCTCACAAAACATGGATATATTTCTTGAAGAAGAATGATGAAGTGTTAAAATGGTTCCATGATTTCAAAGCCTTTTTGGAGAATCAAACGGGGAAGAAGATAAAAATATTGAGGACCGACAATGGAACTGAATATGAATCAAATGAATTCAATGAATTTTTCAGAGAGGTTGGCATTAAGAGGGAGATAACCATTGCATAAACTCCTGAGTAAAATGGAGTTGTTGAAAGAAAGAATCGAATTATCATGGAGGCCACTTATGCCATGCCTCATGATCTAGGCCTACTAAAGTATTTATGGGGAAAAGCTACAAATATTGTTTTATATGTTCAAAATAGGTGTCCACATCAAACATTGAATTTCAAGACACCCGAAGAAGTTTTCACTGGTAAGAAACTTGATGTTTCTCATTTTATAATATTTGGTTGTCCCCTGTATTTTCATGTGCCTAAAGAGAAGAGAAACAAGTTGGGAGCATGCGGGAAGAAATGAACTTTTGTGGGCTATAGTGAAAACTCAAAGGAATATAGAATCTATGTGCTTGGTCATCAGGATGTGGAAGTAAGCCATCATGTTACATTCGATGAAGACACTTCTCTTGGGAAAGCCAGAGATCTCCCCATTCTAGGAAAAGAGAATGATGATGCTACAAGAAATCAAGATGAACCTTTGCCTGATGAGCCTATGCCCAATGTAGAAGGCCCGATGGATCCCATTCATCCACATCCTAGTGATCCCTCTACCTCAAAGAAAATACTCTTATGGCTCAAAGACACTCTTGAAGGTGCTGAAAAGGATATTGCTCCAAGAGGAACATTTTGTGAAAGTAAGAAGACCACCAAGTATCAAGGATACCTTGCTGCTATGAGTATCATTGTTCAATATGAGCCTTGTATGTTCGAAGAAGTTTTGAAGCACCAAGTATGGAAGGATGCAATGAATGAGGAATACTAATAAAGCATGAAGAATGATGTCTGGGATGTGGTTCCTAAGCCCAAAGACAAGTCTGTGGTCACCTCGAAATGGCTTTACAAAATCAAACATGGAGCTGATGGGAGTGCAGAAAAATAAAAGGCCAAGTTCGTTGCTCAATGCTTCTCTCAAAAGGAAGGAATAGTCTATGATTAGATATTTTCACCAGTTTCCCAATATACCACTATCCATTCGATTATTTCTCTTGTTGCCTCTTAAGGATGGAGCTTGTTGGGGTTTTAATATGGGTTTATAGATTCAACCCCTCTCACATTTATTTGTCAATCCATGGTTCGTTAGTTATTTCAAGGTTATCGCGTAAGGTCTATGTAGGCTACAGGTTCCATACCTAATATTGAGCAATTACAAAATACAAGGCCCAATGAATGCTACAAAATGAGTAACAACAAAGTGAATAACACCAAGTATTGAGTAGCAACAGTTAGGAATCACGTCAAAATCAAAATGTGGTAAAGAAAGAAACAACAATCATATAATATAAACAATGTAAGTAGAACATATAACTATCCACACAATTGTATCCAATAACACCTGATTGAGAGAGCAAGCCAAACTATTCGATCAAGGTTGTGGCTGAAAGTTAGAGATCACACGAAATTACAATAGGCTGAAATTTACATTAAATCATAAGGGAATTACAAAATGGAGTTCTGTTGTTACACACCAAAGGGAAAGTATGTCTTTCTTCTCCGTTGAGACTTACTTATAGATTCATCATTACGTGAATAACATTTAACAAACTCAGAAATCGTGGTAATCATGTCTATAAAAAATTATACAATAATTTCTCAAATAGAAACAAAATAAAAAGATAGAAATCAAAGTTGGTTTTTCCAGCTATTCGACAGCTGAGAAATTTAATGGTTCAGTCCTTAAATAGTGTTTCCATCCCACAGTCAACATCATTGTGCTAGGTTTTGTTCCACTGAACAAAAGTTTGATATGAATCTGCAAGGAATTTTGTCAGCAAATTGTCTAAGCATCATTCCCTTAGGACTATGCTTCATCAATTAACAATTCAAGAAGACATGCCAATATGATATACATTTTCATTGATTGGGATATAAATCGACCTCATAAGAGCTATGGAATGGATAAAAAGGAATAGGTGAAAGTGAGAAAAATGGGTAATTATATCGGCCAACAAAGCTTACACTAAATGGATTTGATGATTGTTTTCTTGCATGGCTCGCTTAAAGAGGAAGTCTACTTGGAACAACCTGAGGGGTTCAAAGTACAAGATCGAAGGAAACATGTATGCAGGTTGAAGAAAGCCTTCTATGGGTTGAAACAAGCCCCCAAGGCTTGGTATGAGAGGATTGATAGCTATCTTATGAAGTTGGAATTTATAAGGAGTGAACCTAACCCTAACATATATTTCAAGGTTGGAAATGACATTCTTATCATTATGGTCCTTTATGTGGATGATCTCTTTCTAACAGGTTCAGACCCTCTCGCTTATCAATACAATAGGGATTTGGCTTCTGAGTTCGAGATGAAGGACCTAGGATTGATGCACTACTTCGTAGGCCTGGAGGTTTGGAAAAACCTGGGTGAGATTTTCCTTTCTCAAGGAAAATATATTGTGAAGCTGCTCGAGAGATATGGGATGATGGATTGCAAGTTTGTGTCTACTCCGATGGAACTCAACTTCAAGAAGCTATGTAGAAGTGATGATGGGCCCGAATTGGAAAATCCTTCCGAATATAGACAACTTGTGGGGGCCTTGATGTTCTTGGTAAACTCCCATCCTGACATATCCTTTACTATGAACACATTGAGTCAATTTATGGTTGAGCCTCATCACATACATTGGATTGCTGCTAAGAATCTCTTGAGATATATTCAAGGCACAATCTATTATGGACTGAGATACACTGTCGGGAATTTGAGGTTGCATGGATATACAAATGTTGACTGGGTTGAAAGTGTGGTGGATCATAAGAGCACGTCTGGATGTTTTTCCTCATTAGGGTTTGCTTCAATTTCTTGGATGAGCAAGAAGCATAAATCATTTGCACTAAGCATCATCGAGGTCAAGCACATTACAACTATTATGGCCTATTTTGAATCTATTTGTTTGAGGGAGCTCTTCAGTGAGCTATTTGAGCACTTGTTGGATATCACCATGATCTTCTACGATAATTAGAGTGGGATTCACCTTTTAGAGAATCCCATGTTCCACAACTCCTACAAGCACATTGATATCAGATACCACTTTATCCGGGATATGGTACAATGAGGAGAAATAAGGCTCCAACACATCAGGACTGATGAGAAGGTCACAAATATCCTCAAGAAGCCTTTCGGGAAGTTCAAATTATTAGCCTTCCGAGAGAGACTTGGAGACGTGGAAAGACCCTCCCATGAAGGTCCCACTTGGGTTGGACACTAATCTCTCGGAGCTCTTGGGGGCTTGGGGTACTTCTTGGAACTATGAACGACCATTGGGTGAGTGGTTCACCTTCCTCTATATGGTATGTTATATACATGGTGAGTGGTTCACCTTCCCCTGTATTACCCCATGATGACATGTGTGTAGGGTGAGTGGTTCACCTTCCCCTACTAGACACATGTGTGTAGGGTGCATGGTTCACCTTCCCCTATGATTGACATATGCATAGGATGAGTGGTTCACCTTCTCCTATGGCATATAAGTAGGATGAGTGGTTCACCTCCTCCTATTGATGCTCCAACATACATCTTACCCATGTAGTTTGGGACTCATGGTAGGTACCTCTCATCTGGACAATGAGTTGGGAAACACGGATAGGGACCATAACACTACTGATGGATGCATAATTTACTATCGTACTCCTCATGTCTAGGATGCATGGTGCTCAACAAATTGATTTGGTATCGTTTGAGGTTCTACCTTTGGACTGACTTTTGTTAGCGGAGAGTGGTAAGGTCTTGTGACTCACTCTCAATCTATTCTTCTTCATTATTACTTCATGGTTTAGTAGAGAAAATATGAGATGATAGAGATGGTACATGATGACAAGATGGCATGATGTCGACAGATGGGTTCGCAGGTAGAATTTTCCCTAGTTTAGAGGGAGTGTTAAAATTGGCAACAAGGGCCAAATTCCACCTTGGGACAACTCATTTTATGGAGATGATGATTGCATTGGATTCCTATTTTCGAGAGGTCCAAGATTGATATAAAGATCATCTCATTCAGACAAGAAGAAGTGTGATTTTGAATTTATGCTCACATATGTGCAAATTTTTAAGGTCAACCTCATCATCATGTAGGCTCAAGAAGCCCAATAGATGTGTCTCTTCATCCACAACAAATTGTATAAATACAAGATACCTCACACCTCATTTGGCACATTCATCACTCACACATTCTTCTCTCCCTTCATCTAATTGATTCGTACAACATTGGGAAACTTCTCTTTATCTCATGTGTGGCAAGGAGGACGAGTTTCTGGGCAAAATTGTAGACCAAAATTTCAAAGTTCTAGGATAGGTTTGACCAACATTGACCAAGAAATTGCTGACCGAGTTTGATTGTGTTTTTGGGGTCAAAGGTTTGATTTTTCTAGGTCTCATCTTTGGGCACAAAAACTAAGAAATTCTGGGTTGTTTGATTTGTGTTGAATTCAGGGTAGACTATTGTTTGGCTGCAGAAAAATTACAACAATTTTCTCTCTCCTTTGACTGAGTTTGACTAAGTTGTTTTGGGCTGCAGTTTTAATCCTGATCAAACCGAGTTTTACTAAGGAAGATAGAGTTTATTTGAGGATGATTTGGTGCTATTTTGACCATCATTTACTTTTTGGTTAAGGTTGAAGTTTGACTGCAAAAATTTACAGGGTTGTTTTGACTTTGTATTGAGCAAGTCAAATTGACTTTTGTACTCTCTCTCTCTACTGAAATTTTGATTTAATAATAAGAAGAATTGATCAAAGGGTTTTCCCCACATTGGGGTTTTTCCCTAGCATCCACCAATCTGGTGTCCTCTTGTTTTGGCTTCTCTTTTGCATTTAATTTTATGTTCTATATGCTTTTACTGTCAATGTGATAATTGTGATTGCTATTGAAATTGGAAATTGTTATTGGGATAAGGAACATTGAAGTAAATTGTCCTAACCATAGAACATACAATTATTAACTAAAATTAATAACTATCCTAAAGGCCACTACCAAAAATTTCCCAAAACTTTCCAAAGTCAAGTCTCAGGTGATAACAAGTCTTGATTAGGTGGATCAAAATAATTCTCAAAATTGAAAGTGTGTGATAGAGATCAAAACCTATACAAATGGATAAATATCAACAATCTGAATATAATGCAACTTGTTTCACTCAAATTCGACATCGGATTCTCCCAGAAACATGTTCTGATCGTTTTGGGAAACAACTAAAATTTTTGGAAAAACAAAGTTGCAGGTATGCCCAGTCAACAATCCATATGCTGATTGGGCCATGAATTGGCATGTTGATTGGTCCTCCATCATCCAATGATTGGTCAACCCTTGATATTAGGTGATTGGTTGGTAACATGGTTTTTTTTATTGGTTAATTGGTTTGGTGAAGTGGGCCAATGAGGGAGTGCCACGTGGGCTAAGCAGTGGCTGCCACAAGGCCTCATCATGGCGGAAAAAAATGGTTTGAGGGCCAAAGAACACCTCCAGGGCTCAAACTCTTAACCTCACTCCTATTAACCAATGCCCACACCATTGTGCCGAATGTTTTCTTGGTAAGCATTGCAAAAAAAAAAACATATTAAAAGTTTGGTTGGTACACGCATTTGGAGGAGGGGTTGGGCTCAACCCTAGCCCCTGGCCACCCCTCTGCCACAGGAACATGGGTGGGGTGTCAAGGGATAAGGCATAGCCCAACCCCATGGTCTCGGCACCCACACAAATTGCAAACAAAGCCATATACCCAAGGCGCAAAGGACTAAGTGCAAAGAGAGGGGGGCCAACCTCAAGTCATATGACCCACAACGTAACCATCAATGCAGACTTAAGAAGGGGCAAACCCAAGGTTTTATTGGGCCTCATATAACCAAGAGCACCTATGGAGGAGGGGGCTAGCCCACAGTGACATGTGATTGCATGGAACCAAGGGCACACACCAGATGGGGGCTAGACAACAACCCTCAAACTTCGGAACCTTTTGCGGTCATATTATTATCATGTGTCCAAGATTTTTGGGACTTGGGGCTTAATGGCGCCCTTAACGGTCCTATAATTTCGCTTGTCAAGCGAGAATTGTGCAGGTTTTGTGTGTTGGTTTCACATTTGGGGCACTCGAGTGAGGTTGAGGTTGAATTGTATGATGGTTAGATGCAGAAATTGGGAAAAGAAAGAAACAAGCATAACTTTATCAACTTTTGGCCAAATGAGGTGTAGGAAGAACAAAAATAGGGGTTTTTGACAGTGATGGATCCATTAGAGACATCAGTTCTTCTATTTGAGCAGTGTAAAGCATGTAAAACACACTTTGACCATTTTTAATGAAAGAGGCCCTACATTGGAAGTTGGACAAGGAGATGTAGCCCAAGAGAGGAGTGAACTCCTTTATCATGCTTTGTCTTATGTGTTTCATATATGCTTAATTATCTCCATTTGACTGTAAAATTTGGCTTAAATTTAATTGTTTGTGTTTAGTAATTTGATCCTCTACCCAAAACACATATAATTTTCAATTGCAAATTGTTAAAAAAATATTCAAGTTACACAAGCAGATCAAGTCTAAACAACCAATACTTAAGCAAGATCTTGACGAGGACATGCTTAATACATGATACACATTTCATCAAACAAATAGTAAACATAGAAGCTATAGGTCATAAATGCATATCTGATCATAAAATTCTAAACTTCATCATAGAATTATCAAGAAGGTCCAAGCCCTCTCAAGTTAGTTACAACAACACTTGTTAGCCCGTGCATTCATCAACCATTCAGTCACTTATCGAATCATGAACAAGATCCACAACAAGAGCACATCATATAACCAAGCATATAACCATCATATAACCAACATAGAATCCATGACAAACCACCCATAAGGTCAGCATAATAACCAATACTAGTGCTCATCAACCACAATAAGAAAATAACTTATATCAACATATTCAATAGCTAACCAATTCAAGGACTTCCATGTACCACTCGACCATATATTGGGCTGAACCAAATCTCTCTTTTAACCAATCACCCTTGAGTCATATTCCAAGCATGAATGTGGGATCATATGGGTTAAACCATAATAGAACCAACTAGGGTTTCCAAAGGCCAAACCACCTCAACCCTCAACCACAGTGATTTCACCTAAACTGGTCCAAAAATCACTAACATCAAAACAAGATTGGATGCCTTCAACTTCTTTCACTAGAACCATAGGAATTTCCCTATCTCCACCCATCCCTCAAGATTTCCAGGAGAAAGCCCATCTTCACCGTTGACCATTGGGAATTTTCCCGAGACCACCTCAACCAGGATCCATGTCTTCCAGCCATCCAAAGATTAATCAAAGAGAGAACCCACTACATCGTGGATTTCTAAGAAATGGCAAGGTAAGGATGAAACCATTGTTCATATAGGAAAATCCCATGCAAATGAGAACAAACATACACAATAAACCAATGCATGCGCCATGCATTCAGATCCCAACATGCTAAATCTCACATGCACATTGTTACCTTCAATCCACAACTAATTTATGTTCTTACTTGCTACTGTCCAAACTTCCTCTTTTGCATCCTTGTTTTACTTTCTTGCTTTTCCAAGTGCTTACTCCTTCTCCTTTGTTGAGAATTGATCCAAAGGTAAGAAAATTGATGTCAATTGTTTCTCAGGTGCCTTTTTATTAGTGATCTCTAGTCTCTTCCTTTCCCTTTCCATTTTTCTTTTATTTTCCTTCATTTTCTCTCTAATTCCCCTTGCATGCATATTTGTGTCTCTCACCTTGATTTTCTCCTATTTCCCTTTATTTCCTTAATTAAATATCATTTAATCCCTCTTTTCCTTTTCCAATTTCCATAGCCATTAATAAACTGCAAGTGATGCCCACTATAATATTTTTCCCCTCCATTCAGCTTGGAATATGTGTCCCGTGACCTTGGTCTTATTTTTATTTACATGGAAACTTAACCTAGGGTTGTTACATTATGTTCAATCATCCCAATTCAATTGAATCCTCTATTATTCCAACATGATGAAACTTTGACCATCATCTAAAGAGCATGGATAAACTTAAACTCTAATTGTTTCTCTTACAATTGGGAGACAAGGATAAAAGAAATAAAAAGGTATTTCAAAGAGTTGGTCAAATCTCTCCAATTCCCCATAAAGTATTCAAACGAGTTACAAGCCCTATTAGCAAGGATAGCTAGACATGGAAGAGGAGGAGACTATGCAGAAAACTAGACATGGAAGAGGAGGAGACTATGGAGAAAACTAGACATGGAAGAGGAGGAGAGTATGGAGAAAATCCTCCACCATGCATGGTTGGCCAAGTGTTAACAGTTCAATGGAAAGAGGAGGTCTAATCGAGGGTGAAATCACATATTTATAAGATGAGGATAAGAAAAATAAGTATTTCTATAGTGGGGCCCAAGTTTGCATCAATCACAATCATATCTCTCAAATAACTCTCCAAGATGGAAATAAGGTGCCCTAGTTTGCGTACCTTTTCCACCACGCCCATGACCATTTCCTATACTCAAAAGGCCTTCCCACTCCCCAAGCTAAATGGGATGGCATTCTATTGGAGATCTCCCAACTGATCTTGGAGCCACAAAAAAAGATGTTACTCCAAACAATCACATAATCATAAGCTAAAGTGGGGTGGGGAAAGGAACTGGAAAAAACCTTGGTCCCAAATAGCTTCACTACCCAATTCTATTGAGCCTATTAAATTATCATAAAGAGGGGTCTACTTTAAATGACAATAAAAAATATGAGGCTAAATGGAGGAATCAAGTTCTCCTTTTCAATATTTATGCTTGATTATAATAATCTCTTAACCTTCAATCACTTCTATCTCATCTCCCTATTCAATTACCTTATAAAATCCTAAGAAACATCCTCCACCCTACTCTTACTCTTACTCTTATCTCTAATGAACCAGGAGACTTCCTAAATGTCAAGAAAACCTTAATCAATGCTATCCTCATATAAGTAATCATCCTCTCTAACTTGCTATCCTCATATAAGTAATCATCCTCTCTAACTTTAAATTTAGAAAAACTTATGATCAAACTAGGCATGGTAACTTCTCACCATGTAAGGCACTATTTTCTATTTATTGTCATGAGAATATTTTTATTTTTCAAGTGATTTTGGTTTAATTTGCCTTGATTATTTTTATTTTTCAAATGCTTTTGGTTTTATTTGCCTTTGATTGCCCTTCTTATGAGAGACGTGTGTGCCAAGGTTATCTATTATTTCCCGTCATTTATGCCAATATGGTGAAATATCTAGTGTGAATTCAAAAAGCCAAATTCCAAGGCACTCTTCCCATGTTGAATCGTTAAAAGTGTCAAAGTTATCGCACCTTATTTATCAATAGTTGTAATGTCCCCCATCATTTAATTTAGTTAAATTAATAAATAAATAATTTATTATATGAATAATAATAATAAAGAATAAATGATTTTAAAATTGTAAAGTAATAATAAATAAAGTTATAGGATGAAAAAAAAATAAATAGAAGATAATAATGATAATTATAAAAAAAAATTAGCCTAAAGGTTAAATTTAATTGATTTAACCCTTAGACTAATTTAAAACATTTTTGTTGTTGAGAGATCTTGGATTCTGTAATTTTGAAATGAGACTATTAAAAAATTAATTTACAAGAATAATTTATGAGAAAATGCTACTCAATTTTGATCATGGGACATACTAGAAAATTATTTATACTTTAAAAATTCACGGAAATGACTTCGAGAGAGGGGACCTATATCGATTCAAAGTCAAACTAACTAATCTATTGGGCTATGCTGTCCACCACGTCATTGGTGTGAAATAATATATTCGGTCCACCACGGCATTGGTATGAAATAATATCGAACACCATAAAACACTATTGTTTTTCTTTATGGATGGTTTCTTACCCCACATTGCTGACTAGATGTGCAACACATTCTCTCCCCCTCCCCCAAGGATTGCAAGCATTTTGATCCCATCCAAAACCATAATTGAGGATAGAAAATGACATTAATATTTTAATAAAATAAAGTTTAAATGATTTAAGTTTTTTTAAAGTAATATTATTGATATCTGACCATATAATTGTTGATAAAATGGCAATTTTATAGCGAACAAATCATATTGTTGTATTGTTGAATGAATAAGATAATTCAACATTTTTAGATAGAATGGCAATTTTATAGTGATCCAATCATATTTTTGAATGAATAAGTTAATTAAACATTTTTAAAAATCTTTATAGCGCTTCGTTTATACAAGTTTTTAGAATTAAATGCGTGATTACA
>APFE031613368.1:0-10404 GCA_000404065.3 Pinus taeda
AACTTAATTATTGATAAATGTTGTTTAAATTGACATTAAATTAAATATTTTAAATCAAATTAGAAATATTATTTATCATTTATATTTTTTAAAATTATGTTTTTATGGAAGGATATTATGCTCACTTTCGTTGACATTTGAATTTATAAATTATCAACTTAATTATTGATAAAATGTTGTTTAAATTGACATTAAATTAAATATTTTAAATCAAATTAGAAATATTATTTATCATTTATATTTTTTCAAAATTATGTTTTTATGGAATTATGTGTTGTTAGTTAATTTAGGATATTATTAATTTTAAATAAAATACAAAATATTATTTGCAAATGTTTTATTATATTTAATTTGATTTATATCATACAATTATGATATTTTTCAACAACTTTTAACTCTTAAATTGTTAATATGTACCGAAGAGATTTCCATTTTCAACCTTTCCCCATGAGATTTGAACCCATGATCTTGTGGAGACTAAGGTCCACACACAAACCAACTAGTCTACACCTCGTGAGCTATGGTGTTCCCCAGGAAATCATTGTGTAATGTGTTGATTAAATTCTTTCTCTTGTATGCTTCTTGATTTCACAATTGCTTAATTGTTTCTGTTGATGAGTAGAGAAGATTCAAGTCTATTGTTTTAGTTAATTACAATTAGCAATTTGAATCTATAAGGAATTTCTACACTCTTTTCCATTTTAACTAATAAATTCATCTCAATATCCTCACAAAGAACCAATCTAACCTTGTTCTCTCGAGCTTCACACATTTACACTATCAAAGCTCGATTTTCCATTACAACCACTAGATTCATCTGAATATCCTTACCAAGAACCAATCTAAATTTGTTCTTTGACTCTTCACACATTTACAACCCTTCTAACGTAGATTTACCTTTCAATAAACTCTCTTCACCATAGCTTCATTGACACCACTGAGTCCTAGGTTACTTTGAAACCTATTTTTAAATCCAATACTTCATTCTAACTCTTCAAACAAAGCTAAATATGCCTTGGAATTCCCATGATCCCTACATCTCTAATATGAAGGGTTATGAGAAGTAAATTCATGAGTGATGAAAAACTTATGAATTAAATTTACATAAGGAAAACAATTTAGCCTTGGAATTCCCATGATCCCTACATCTCTAATATGAAGGGTTATGAGAAGTAAATTCATGAGTGATGAAAAACTTATGAATTAAATTTACATAAGGAAAACAATTTATTTTATTTGTTTGGAGTCATTTTTTCTTGATATCCAAATCTCACCTTTAATGTTAATGAAGTATTTCTAATATACCTCTCATTTTCAACTCTATTTGTTGTACCATCCTCCAATTAAATCTAGGTTGAGATTTGTCTATAATATGTAAAATATCCAAAGCATAACCCTTCGTCACCTAGTGTTCTATCCATATCTTCCTTGAAAGGCCCATTACTAGTTCCCATAGTGATGATGGATCTATCTTTGAAGGAATTTTTGCAACAATCAACCATTTCCTCATAAACTACCATGTTTTACAAAACCCTATCTCTACATTGTCTTCCATATTCATCCTCCTGAGCATTTTCCTTCATGAAGCTTTTTGGGAAAAAATCCCCCACCCTTAAGGACATAAAGAAAAAATGAGATTGTCGATACCTTGAAAATCTCATATAAATTAAGGGGTATATCCCTTACAAGCCACTTGCATGTGTTCTTGAATGGGTGTAAACATCCCCTACATTTTGGTTAGAATAAACCTCAATGAGTTTGAACTTGGATGGGTAGGGGAAAAGTCCTCCAATTTTTATTATTACATCACATGATCATGTACTTAGCAATTGAGATATAGTACAAGGAGTCTCCATTTTGTATATGTGAGTGAGACATAGAGAGTGTCTTCGTTTATAGCCTTGATTATTCACCTTAAACTCAATTTATAAATCTAATCATAAAAACTTGAAGAAAATGAATCCTTTCAATTAATTAATCGAAACTTTACATTCGTATTTTGTTATATATATATATTTCTAAGCTTGGTAGAACTCTCCTATTTTTGAGTTTACATGTCAATTATTCACCCTGCTACAGGGGGAGGGTAGCACAATATTTGAACCCAAGATCTCTGGTTCAGTGAAGCTTCATTCCACGGCCATCACCACTTGAGCTATCCGAGTCGAACAATATTTTTTTTTGTAAGCTTGGTAAGACTACATTTTCATAATGTCCAATATATCACCTTGATCGGGGCAGTGAATTGAATCGGTGACTTCACATCAAGAAGTTCCTTAACAAAACACCTAATTACCATCTATCCAACACCCCGTACACTAATAAGAAAAGTATAATTGAAAACATAATCCTTAAATTTTAATTAATTAGGAACTTTATAAAAAGCTTAATAATAGAAACATAATTAAAAACTTTTAATCACACAAAACTATTATATAGTTTAAATTGAAAATACATACCAATAAAATGAAATGTATTTAAAAAATAATTATATAATTGAAAGCATATTCTTTAAATTTTAAATATATCATACTCAGTTACACATTCACCTCAAAATAATAGTATAAGACAACTTATATTTAGATAATTATTTTGACCTTATAACAAACTAGCACAACCACATTAAAAAATGTGGCAATAAATATATAAGTAAATCCGTTTATAAACCTTGTAAATTTTACAGAGATAAGAAAAATAATTAACAACATCTAATTACATTTGCATAAAATAGAACTTGTGGAAATGAATGAATTATATGACATTAAGTTTTTACCATGTAAATGTGTTTTCAAAACTCTCACTACATTATCCTCGCTAATGTAATTGCTTTCCAAAAATTTCTCCAACACCATACACTATCATGTGGATTTCTCAATTTTTTGATTGAAAATTCTAAAGTTAATTTTTATATGTTACACTTAGCCAAGTGGAAATTTTATAAGTATCATGGTAAATGGTCATATATTATGACTATCTTACCCTTAAAATATGGTGATTTCCTTTAAAGGCTTTGCATGTGATATTTTGCCTACGCAATTTGCATGTGATATTTTGCCTACGCAATCTAGCACTTGATATGGCTATTTTCTTTCAGTTGAAGATAAACTTGATATGGATATTTGCATTCAGTTGAGAATAAAGTTTCAAACCTCTGAAGCGACTAAATCAATGGTTATTCCATTCTAAGATGGTGAGTCATACCCAACTCAATTTCACCCTCGACCTTTTGTTCCCTCCCTCTCATGTCTTAGGCGTGGCTACAAAAACATTCCCTAATAACCCTAAAAAGAGAGAAACGTAACAAACCCTAATAAAGTAGACCACATAGCGTGACAAGAAGATAGAGCAACCATGTTAAACTTTGATAAAAATAAACAAATATCAATGATCAGTATTGGAATATAATAATCATCAGTAAAGAGAGGGGGTTAATGAAAACTATGAGCGGGAAATCCCCTTTGGATATGCTTATTATATGTCCGAGATATGCTAATTATCAACACAATATGTGATATTCTATTTAAAGGCCTGCCTCTATTTTTTTTTTTTTCCTATGTTAAGGCTAACCTAAGTACCCACGGGGGATTTGAACCGGTGACCTATCGCAAGGAGTGCCTTAACAACGCACCCATTCACCGTCAATCCAAAGCCCCGTGGGCAAAAGGTAGTGGGCTTGGCCCGGTTTAGACTAACTACTCGCACGACGAGCTATGACCTTGCTCAGGATCGAATACAAGACCGGTCCATCATGACGAGGCCGACTTTACCACTACGCCGCCTCCACGACCTTAAGGCCTGCCTTTATTAATTATCCATAGTGCTCATTGTTTAGACAAAGTCCAATATACTTCTGGAGCCTGATGCATGATTCAACATAATATGGGATATATCAAAACGAGATGCGAGATATTCTTGTGAATTATCAATGTGATGTGAGATTTATTAGTTTTCTGTTAACATACCTTCTGTGTGGTTTCATGGGATGGCGTAGAGCGAGTGATGGTTAAATGAAACGATGTCAAGCGATGGTCGTGTATTGAGCCAATGGACGCGATTCAGGGTTGGAATTTCAAACCAGTTTCACAAGGGTTGGAATTTCAAACCCGTTTCACACGTCAAATTTGCCGTCTTCACACTTTTCTCTCCGTTTTCCAATTTTTTTTACTGGTATTTGACGGGCAAATCACTCCATGACAGGCAATTTCCTTATCAAATTCCATCCTTTGACGCGACTATCTATTGGATCCATACATCTATATGAGTAAACAAAATGGAAGATTATGCAACATTATTAATTAAATAAAAATTAGTATAATTAAGATAATAAATGTGGTTGTTATATGCCTAAAATTATTATTATAATTACTATTATAAATTAGTATTATTAGTATTATAAATAATATAAATTTTTAATTAAATTTAATAACATTACATAATTTATAATAATTATAATAAAAAATTTAGAAATTAAATTAATAATATCATTTTCATTCATAATTAATAAATAAATAATTATTATTAATATTTATTAAGATGATTTTATTATTATAAATATTTTTAATATTATTGTTATTATTATATAATTGTTATTGTAAATATTATAATATTGTTATTCTTAATATATTAATTTATTAATATAAATATTATTAATGATTTTTTGATTTTTTTTGATTTTTTATTTTATTTTATTTTTTATTTTTTATTTTATTATTTTTTTTTTTTTCTGAGTAAAGACTAAATCTATTAAGAAAGGAAAAAATATAGTACAATCAGGCCTGGTGGCAGGCAGAGCAGAGAAGCAGGGGAACCGGAGGTAAAGAAAACTCAACCTCGTTCCAAAGATACAGACAAGGAAATGACCAAAGAGAGCATAGGACTACATCTGAAAAGACTGAGCAGAGAAGCTACCCCGAAGGGTTATTATCTACAACACGACATTTTTTGCCTTTTTTCTTACTAACTTTTGTCCACCCTGTGGAGCTTGGCTGACTTGTAACTAGTTGTAGATGAATCTGATCTGATAGCTGAGCCTCCTTCTCAGAGTCTGAGGACGAAGAGAAATGAGCGCGCTTCTGGGAAATCTGAGGGTTAGAGGGAGCCTCCGGAACAGCTGAGGGAGGGTCCCTCGGAATTTCCTCGTTCTGCATATCAGCTTCAACTTCCTCATCAACCTGCACATCTGCCTCAGATTCCTCCTCCTCTGAGCTCGAGAAGTCTAAGTCGCCCAGCGGACGACGAGGCTCAAAAGGATTCCATCTTTTGGATTTGGGCTTACGGTTCAGATTCTTCTTTTTATCTTTTAACTGCGAACATGTACTCTGAAGGTGCCCTGTTTGATGACAATGGCGACAACGGAAGGCTGTGTTCTCGTAATCTAGTGACTGAGTCCAGTGGAAATCTCCAAACTTGAGGTTAATCTGATCCAGCAGTCCTTTGTTGATGTCTATTTCTGCACATAGTCTGTCGTAAGTAAAGAGACCATTTTCCCTTCTTGAGGTATCTGTAGCCAGGTATCGTCCTAAAGTATTCCCAATGGCTAAGAAGACAGAGAAATCCCAAAAATGAGCCGGAATATTTGGGAGCCTAACCCAAATGGGAATCTTGAAGATCACTGTTGTAGAAGGGTCGAAATCAGGAAACCAGGGGGTAAGAAAAAGCCCAGCCGTACCCCAGAACCAAGGGCCTTTCTTTAAGGCTTTCTGGTAGTCTTCGTTTGAGTCAAAAACCACCAGGAAGAAGCCTTTTGAACATAGGAAAATTTTACATTTTTTAGTCCAGAAGGAATGGACCCATTGATAAAGATCTGTTGTACGAGGCCATAGCCCATTAAATCTGCATATGAGTCCTGATTCTGCAAAAGTCTGATAGCGGTTCTCAACCCCAGGATTAGAGAAGCTAATGGAGGGTATCTCCTCTGATTTGTCAATCAAAAACGGCTTTGGAATGCCATCTGGCTGGGCTGTCTTGGAAGAAGCCTGAGGTTGGGCAGTGTTTTTGCATGCTGCATCTTTGTAAGAGAAGAATGGGGCTGAGGAGGTTTGCCCGAAGGAGCCACCTCTTAAACGAAAGGAAACCCCAATAGAGGCATCCTTTTGAATGCTGTAGAAGGAAAGAGATAGGGGCTGCATAAGTTTCTTACCCTGATATAGTAGTCTGAGGCAAGAGGAGGGAATCCCCAGCCTACATTCAAGTTTTTGCAGAAGATCCTGCACAAGATCTGCTGCATGCACCCATAATATTGTCGTTTTGCCTAAAAAATTGACTTGGATCTGAAATGCAGAGGATTCTTCAGGCAGATCTGGCGGGTGCGAGAGAGAGAGCTGCCTCAGAGATGAGCTCGTTTGACCCTGCCGTCTGAAGATAGTTTTCCCATAGATCTGGGTTTTTTTGAGGCTCCAAGATCTGCTGGGCTTTTGATCTGATGGTTTGATTGCATATCTTCGGAACTGACGGCCATCCCTGTTCAGGTTGCGCTGTTCAGAACTGAACCTTGCCCCTGCATACACGGCTTGGGATAAATTAGGTGAAAAAGAAGCAAGAGGGTAGAACGCTATTGACCTTGTCGCCGTGTCTGTATCTTGACGTCGGATCTTGGGGTTTCCATGAATGCGGATCTGAAATAACCGCAGATGCGTGACCCGATTGAGCAGATCTGTGACCTCTAGTTGCTCTGCTTGGATACCGCTGATCACTTTCAACATAAAATAGTCCTCTGCTCTTGCACATTCAATGAATCGAGCGTCGGGATGGAGTGTGAGGCCTCCAATATCTTCTGCACTCAGCTTGATTGCATCTTCCTTCTTCTCGTCTCCGAGCTTCACTGGCGAGGAGACCATTAAACGGCTGAAATCTTTGAGTCCCGTAGCAGGCAGTGAACCTTTAAGAAAGGCTCAAGATTTGGGTTCTGTGGGAAGAGCTGGGAGCCATGATTTGGACCTGGAGAATGGGTCATTTGTGGCGGAGAGCTCAATCTGTGCGGCGGTGGGTAGCAGAGGTTCAAAAGCGGCAGAAACCCTCGACGCCATCTCCTCAATCTTTCTCCACTTTGAAACCTTATTAATGATTATTATTATGATTATGATTATAAATTAATATTGTCCATAGGGTCTTGGATAGATGGTGATCTGGGGTTCTGTTAAGGCACTCATTGATGTGAAATCATTGGCTACATCCCCTGTCTCAATTGAGGTGATATATTGGACATGATAAAGATGTAGTCATGTCAAGCTTAGAAAAAAAGTAATAATATTACTACTATTATTAATCAACGACGTAGTCTAACTTATAAATGAAATGGTCTTTTTCAATGAAATTCACCAAAATATGGCAATACAATTGCAAGATTTTTGTTGTTTAAAATATGTTTTTGAGTGCATAAATGAATTGAGCACCCTAAAAAATCCCTCGGGCACTAGAATTATGTAGATTAAACAATTTAAACTCAAGTTTTTAAAAATCCTTGTCATATTTTGATTAAAATTAACCAAAAAAAGGTCGTGAAAAAGGTCATTTCGGCTATAAGTTAGCATACGCCTTAATCAATATTATTAATAATTAAATTTAATAGCATTATTAAATTAGTAATAATTAATAAATTCAATTCATTTCATTAATTCATTTCATCAATTATAATTCTTATTATAAATTAATGCAATATTAGTTGATTTTCATATTGAGAAAATCTTTGTCACAATGTAGCGTTGGACAATGGTTGACCATGATTATAAACCTAATGGATTTATATTAAACCCAAAAATTAATATTATAAACCCTATGAATCATATTATACCATAAAAATATGAACCCTTAGATTAATAAACCCAAGGAATTGATATTATAAACTCAAGGGATTAATACTAAAAACCCAAGGGATTAGAAAGCCAAAGGAATAAATATTATAAACCCAAGGTATAAAAACCCTAATATAAATATTATAAACCCTAAAGTAAACATGGTTTACCATGCTTTACCATCATTGATTTTCATATTAAGACAATCTTTGTCATAATGCGGCATTAGACCATGGTTAACCAAGTTTGATTTTCATATTGAGATTTTCATATTGAGACAATCTTTGGCACAATGTGACATTGGACCATTGTTGGCCATTGAATTATTGATTAATTAATCATTAATTATTATTATTAGTAATTAATTATTAGTAATAACAATTAATTATTATTTATAAGGGTTCAACATATGAACGTCATAAACTAGGGGAGAGAGGCCATGGAAACCAACGCGGCTTTCACCTTTGCGAGGGCACTGAACCTGTTTCAGCCCACAGCTCATCCAGATGGTTCAAGCAGAAAGATGACATTTTGTCAAAGACCGGTAGCTCCTCATTAATTTAGAGCGAAACATCGAGCGAGGAGTACCAGCAAGGTCTTGGTGAGGGTGTCGGACAAGGATATATTGTTCAATCAGGCTTCGTGTGCAGCGGTGCAGAGGGGCATTGACAAGTTGGAAAATGTTGTGGGTGATACACCGAGGATCAGAGGGTGGAATGTTGTATTGGACGAGTTTGGAATTCCTAAGCTAGTGAATGATGGTGGTACCATTGCTCATGCCATTGAGCTTTCTGACCACACGGAAAATGTTGGGGCGACCTTAATCCGAGAGGCAAATATCCAGGGGATGTTGGATCTGGTCAACTTCTGGGGGATTCAAAATCGTACCCTAGATATAGTGCACACTACAACTACTTGGGCTCCGATATGGTTAAACCCCTCTCAATCAGGAATCTATGCAGCAGAATGTCCCTTGAAATGGTCAGATTTAAATCAATATTCTCAGATCCGAGGGTTCCCACAGCTCGATGACAAGAAGGAACTGGCAGGGGTGTGAGGCAAAGCAAGAATGTGGGCAAACTTGATAGACAACAGTCCCTCAATATAGAATGACACAATATTGAACACCGCAAGGCTAGAAAGTCCATCAAATAACCCAGATCTGGAGATGCAAGAACCAGACAAAGCCCTGATATGCCTTGATCCGTCAGATCTGGATACCTGGGCAATAGATCGAGCCCTTTCTCAGATGGATCTACACCCTACCAAGGTGGATCTCATGCAAATTTTCATCAAAATGCTGGAAGGCAAGCATCTTTGCTGGAGGATTTGGAAGGGGAGTAGGACCCAAGACCTAAGGTATAAAATACAGAACCACCTTGGTATACCAGCTAATAGGAAAAATCTAATCTATGCGGGTCACAGTTTAAAAGATAACTACACCCTACAGGATTGTAATATAACCATAAACTCGACCATCATCATCAGTCTCCGTCTGTGGGGTGGATGTTCAGGAACTAGTTCTAGGAGCACAAGCTCCTTCAAGGATGTAGTCAAAGGTAAGGAAAAAGTGCAAACCAAACCAACGACAATACCTGAGCTTCTCGAGCACTACATTGTAGAACAAAAAACTGAGAATCCTGCTCTCACCATTGCAATGCCTAAGGTAAAGGACTTGTACTTAGATCTCTACTCCAAATCAGTTATATGCAGATTTAATGGATTCTAGCCCAAATCTGATGTTTTACACCAATGGATATATGATACATCGTCACCAAATTGTGAAATATACTTATGCCCCAAGGGGTTTTTATAGTCAGATTCAAAACAGAATAGGAAAGGGAATACATCCTCAATAAGGGACCATGGTTCTGGGGCAACGCAGGGATCTTCATGACTCCTTGGTTTCCAGATTTCGATGCCAACACAATGGTGGTATCAAAGATGCCAGTCTGGGTTATGCTACACAACCTCCCATTACACTTCTGGCATCATAATGTTTTAATTGCCATAGGGAACACTCTGGGAAGTTCCTTAAGATTGATGGGACAGACTCACAAGAGGAATATTTACTTTTGCCAGAATATGTGTTGAAGTAGACCTTAGCCAAGGATTACTAGAAAGCATAACACTAAATTTCAACAATACACAATGGATATTGTTGAAAAGTGTGCAACAAGAAATGCTTGTTGAGAATGCAACAAGATGATGGAGCTTAGTGGAAAGGAGCCGCCTTCACTAAGTGGTCCCGCAGGTAAGTTTTGGCGCAAAGTCTATTCTTAGACTATGTCTATTTTTAGACATATGGATCATCTCTATGAGTTGCAGGATGTTGTTTATAGATGATTGGTCATGTTGGGATAAATAGATGGACTTCTATTTTTTGGATCACAGCGGTGTGATCAAAGTCTATCTTTAGACTGTCAGGTAAAAATAGAAACAGTCAAATATTATTAGCCCTTAGTAATATTTGGACTCTAAACTTTATCTTATTCTCTTGGAGCACTTCAATTGGAGCTACAGATGTGGCACATGCAACTGCCTGAAGGAATCACGTGGTTACCTATGGGTTGACTGAGCTATTGCATGAAGGACTTCAGTTAGAACTCAAGTG
>APFE031613376.1:0-15454 GCA_000404065.3 Pinus taeda
ATTTTTACTCTTTGTGTGTTTTTCTGCTATTAGCTATCTGGCACTGGCATAGGTTACCGGAGTGCATAATTACTAAGTCATTCAGTGGCTCACGATATTTCTCACAATTTTAGAACATAGCTCTCTTGAAAGAGAAGACTTTTCTTGTCAAAATTTTATGTGAAATTCTAGTTTTTTTCTAACTTCTTGAGTGAGGTGAATCTATTGAATATTCCATCCAAAATTAATTAAATCTATTACCAACTAAACCTTGGCTCTTGCACTCTAGAGTATACAGTCAATAGTGTGCAAATCCGTTACTGAAGCCCTGCAAATTCAGTTGAGGGAGGAATGGCAGAATGAGCACAAGATGGGAGAAATATTGGTGAAGAATTTATTATGTGGTTAGAAGCACTGGATGCTAGATTGTAGCATGGTGATTTTGAAGAGGGACAAGAGAACCATGGAGCTCAAGTCGAGGTAATTGATGTTGAGAAATGTAGCTCAGACAAGAACTTCCGGCACAAGCTTCAGTATGAATGCAGAGTGAGTGGTTTTAGACATCATGAGGAATGATGCAGAGGACAAGATGACATAGTGAGACCTACAACAGAGAGCAGCAGAATCTACAGAATCCCAATATTGCTATCGTCTCAACAATTTGATTTCCAGACAGATGCAAATTACTCACAATAGTGCCTTTTTCTGAGGTTCCATCAAAGAACTCCTAAACTTGTATTTTATTGATTACCAAATGGAGTGGAGCTGAACATCAAAAGTTTAGAAATATAACAGATTGCTAACAAAAAATTCACCGCAATGGATTTCATTATATTCAATTTATTACAAAATGCTAGAACTGTTTCCTCAAGACTGTGGAAACTGCCACAGTATTGAATAATACTTCCCTTGTGCTTCCAGAGCATCATTTCATGTAATGATGCCTATACAAAAGGTAAATTAATCTATCATAGCTTTATCACTTGCTGTACAACTGGAACTCGGAAAACCATGGACTAGATAAAATACAAGCCTTCAACCATGACCATCACTTCCATGATGCGTTTTACAACAAAAAGTATTCGTATAGATAAACATTGTGTGCTTGGCAAAAGACCACATTCTGTGCTTGGATGAGAATTGCATGCTTGGAAAAATACCACATTGTGTGCTTGGCTGACAATTTATGTCTTCCACATTGAGGTTCAATGCATGGACAATCCTGGTTGGAAGCAGAACTGTAGAACAACCTAAAAAAAAAAGAGCATCCACGTTAAAATTTTGAAAATTAATCAACACCATCATTATCCTAGTAGACCATAAACTATATGTGACCAGGAACATCAACATGCATATAAACACGAGCACACAAGATCAAAATAAACACTTTCACCGAACACACAACTAAAAGATAACAACCGGCGTTGATTTGGGCAATAGGACAGTTAACACTTTATCACAAGCATAAAAGGATAGAACATCGTTCAGTGAATATCAACAAATCATGAAGAGGGCATGTTCAAAATGACATAACAATCTACTATGCTATCATATACTATTCCATGAAGGCAAAATAAGCTTGATGAAGTCATGAAAATCCAACGAGATCTCTGACTAGAGGCAAGGAGCAAAAAATCCAACAACAAAAAACGCAATGATAAGGTTCAAACTTCATTGGCCTTTCACCATCTAACCATAAATTTATAAAGATGTAAAATATAAATATCTATAAATCTAAAAAACATCGAACCATGAACATAGGTATGAGAACATAGTAACTACATGTTTAAGTATAAAAATCAAACATGTTGCATGAACATAAATAAGTAAAGAGATTCTATTTGACAGCGAGCATGATGGATAGGGAAAAAATAACAGCATGAGCATGAGCAGATTATGAGAAAGGTATTTTCATAACAACATAACAATAGGGAAACATAAATATACTTATCATATGAAAAAGGGTCACTTGACGACGCCATGAAAACCTAGCTTATCTATTCTTTGTGCATACCTCATTGATTCCCACTAGAGTTGAAGTCCTTCCATAGATGATCAGTCATGGTAGAAAATGATGCTTCTCCACTTATTCTATAGTTACCTAGAAAAGTGTCAAACATTATCGCAAAGAAATGTTCTAGAGCATCAAGGTATATGTGCACACACAATGAAAGAGTGTCAAATGTACCTGGCATGGCAGGTAAGGTTGGATGGTCTTGCATCTCCCTTTGGTCTTGGGTTATCGTGATAAAGACAACATAGACATCATATGTAGAACAGATAACACCTTATACCAAGCACTTGATATTGCTGTTTCCTGAAAAGAAAAATATCCATGAACTGTGATTTTCAATGAAAACTATCTCAATCCTCAATAAACAAGACCAAACACCTGAAACATCAATGCTACTGGAAGTAACATTCTTCCATGGAACTAGCACCTGTTCATCATCCTCCTGATTGATCCAAACAAATTCCACTAAATCTTGTAGTTGACTTCTTGCATAAAAAATAAAGCAATAGAATACTAATCAAGTTCTGCCCAGTTTTCAAATAGATCTTCATTCTCACAATGCCAATGTCTTCCATAATCTCTAATCCTATGCACAAAGGCCTACATTTGTTTATTTAATCAATTCCTCCTCCAATCTAAATATCGTCCATGCTGAGTATTGGTCATGAAATCATTCACTCACAATTACATTGTCAATATCTAGAAAAATAAGGTCCTGTTAAAATTACCTTTGGTTAATCCCAGCAAAATAGGTAGATAATCATCAAGGGCCTGCAGCAGGTCAGCTAGTGTCGAACCACCTGAAAAAAATATTGAAGAGTTTCGAGGATTAATCTACCATAATATAACTAAGCTGTAGATTCCCATCGGAGCAAACTTGTCCGCACCAGAGTACTACAAAATTTATTGTCTCTCAGAGCACAGTAATTTTCTTAGAATAATACATGCACACAGATTGCAGCCTTTTATGTCTCTGAACCATGCATGCTGTATCATTTATAAAACTCCTTACATAAACTGTTTCCATAAATTGTAACTGAAGTAATTGATATGTATGCCACTTTATTGGTCTTTTCATTGTTTCTTTGATGAACACTATATCCTGCATTCTATCATTCAAAATAACCTAATGTTACATGAACAATAATTGTGTTTTGCAAAAGTTTGTACATCTTTGCACTGAGATGCTTTGACAATATAAAATAAGTTTCTCAGTAATAAAATCATGAAGAAATGTTACCATGTTGCGTTGCTGTCTTTCTTTTATTTCTTGTAGCAGGACCCTCCGCTGCTGCCATGGCAACTATTCGTGTCCGAAGTGCTGAAAGGTGCTCAACCATTTTTGCTGAGAGGTAACCTTGAAGTGATTTGCCAAAGTCAATACTTTTTGGAATGCGAAGACCTGGTACAAAAACAAACATTTCTCCACCTTGCCCCGGTTTCTTCTTTGTGCCCCCTTCATCTGTTGATGTAGATATTATACATCCCATACTTTCTCAAAACCACTTCTGCAAATACAAATACAGTGAATGATAGGAAAGCTGCGGCACATTGATAAGAAAAAATGGGAAACGTGAATCGGTTCCGACTAGATGTCAGGAACTTTTGTTAAACAACTGTAACATTGTGTTAAAGCAAAATTCTCTTGCAGGATGGGGAAAAGCCAGGACCGTTAGTATACCGTCTAAGGGACTGACACCAACTGCCTTTAACAAGGGCTGCTCATGCCCACTTACTTTGTTTTGTAAGGATCAGAGATCTGGAGAGGGGTTGGATTGACGAATCCGTTGAATTTTGGACAAATGCTGAAGAAGAGTAGTAGAGTTAAATGCCTTTCCGTTATATATTTAATGTGTATACGTCAGCAAAATATCACAGAATATTCGAGGGATGGGCAATCGCAATTTTGATGGCCTCGCAGGCCAGGGTCTTATCACTGGGACAATACCAGGTGCCTCATAAGTTAGAGAATTGTCGAGGTGTCTTGTTTAATTAAGTTAGGCAGAAAATTGTAAAGGTTGAAGTTGGAAAGTTAGATGCAATTTGATAGGATGGGATAAAGGGTCATTGGGTTGCTGCTGTATTTTCATAGAAATTTTATTTAAATTCGGTTGGAAAATTCCCATCAGTATGATTGTGTAATTTCATAATTTCAGTGTCTGTAAATTCAGATTATGTAATTATTCTGTTCATGAATATATATTTTAATTTTGCACATTTGAGATATGGGATATGCATGGATATAGATTGTTATGCAAGTGAACCACACTGAAAGCAAATTGCAAGAAATAAACCGCATAAATATAATTGCAACTACAAAAATTCGAGCCATATGCCCTATAGAAAATTCGAGAAATTAAACGCAGGGAAAAGGGCACTTTACTCACTCGAATAGAAAGACTGTCGAAATTCAAAGGTACTGCTTATTAAAGGAGTAGTCTAACGAGCTACAGCGTGAGTCGAGCCCGTTCTGTGAGTTTTCGGAGTGTTCTGGTGACCTGGTGAACTGCAGGGGAGGGCGCTGTAGGGGAGGGAGCTGTGGAGTGCCCGGGTGAATTGGTCAGGAGCAGCGCGTGGAAAATTCGAATTGAAATGAGAATTAACTCACAGGTGGCAGACAACGATGGAAATTGGTCCTCCTGTCAGACGTAGTTAATGCGGAAGGTGCGGAGTTCGTGGTGGCGGAGCTGGGCGGAGATCGCGTTGGGTGGCGGAGGGCAGAGGAATTGTCCGGTGGCCAGAGCCGGAGGTTTTTCCGGGCGGCACCGGAAACCAGACAATTCCTCCGCCTCGTTAGACTAATCCAAAAAAAACACTACCATGTACTAAATAATTTTCAAAACCACAAACTTAATATTAGAATTCGTCACATTAAACTTACTAGCAAGCACACATATTAAGTTAAAGAGACTATGGAATATGGTTGTAAATAAAGCTCTCACTACCCATCCATAATGATTCTAAATGATTCACTATTGAATACGTTCAATCTTTCTCATAAATCTTTGACAGGAATAATTCCAACTGAGTTTGGCCACCTGAAATCCCTGCGAGCACTTGACCTCAGCGAAAATGCTTTGAACGGTTCTATTCCAGCCGAATTGGGACGACTGCAGAAAGTGCGTTCCTTGGATATTTTTGGCAATCTATTGACAGGAAGAATTCCACGTGAGTTTGGCCAACTTAAAGCACTAAGAAAATTGGACCTCAGCTTCAATGTGCTCGGGGGTTCTATTCTAGTGGAGTTGGGCTCGCTGCACCAGCTAGAGTACTTATTTCTCGAATACAACCACTTCTCAGGCAAAATACCAAGTTCGTTGGGTAATATGACACACCTTACATCTCTATCCATTCATAGCTTTAATATTTCCGGTTGTATTCCTTTGGAAATATTCCGTCTACCCCTCTCTTCTTTATATCTTGGTTTTAACCTCACAGGGAATATACCTACAGCCATTACCAATTTCACCATGTTGATCGAATTAAGTCTTTTTGGCATCAGAATCACCAATATACCTCAAGGCATTGCCAATTTGACTAAATTAACATATTTAGATCTCTCTTATAACATGCTAAGCGATAATATTCCTCTAACCCTCCAAAATTTGAATCAATTGAATTTTTTAAATTTGCAAGATAATAAGTTGATTGGTCAAATTTCTGAAGCCATTACCAATTTAAGAAAAATTGAAATGCTTTTTCTCACAATTGTTTGACCGGAGTAATTTCAAGTACAATAGGAAATGTAAGTAAACTTCAAGTACTTCTACTTTCAAACAATAGTTTGACAGGTGTAATTCCAACTACAATAGGAAAACTTCAATAATTAGAATATTTAGTTTTCTATTCAAACAAATTAACTGGCCAAATTCCATATAGCTTAGGCCAATTAAAAGCCCTTCGTATACTTCGCATCTATAATAATAGCTTTCTCGGGAGTATTCCTAACAATATCAATGGTTTAGTTTCACTTCATGAGTTAGATCTATCACAAAACAAATTAGAGGGATCCATTCCTATTGAAGGCATCTATAATTGGACTTATTTAACTATTTTCTCTGCTTCTTCCAACAAATTTTTCTGGGACTTTTCCCTCATCATTGACCAATTGCACAAAACTTTTGGTGCTAAATTTAAGACACAATGGGTTCACAGGTGAGCTTCCTCCATACCTGGAAAATTTTGGTGACTTGCAAGTTTTAAATGTTGGTTATAATAACCTTCACGGTAGTTTTCCTCAGTGGATTACAAGTCTCAGCAAGTTGTTTGTGTTGGATTTATCCAATAATTTAGTGGAGAAATACCATCTGATCTTGATAGACTCCAAGGATTTGCAATAAACAAATCTTCACAAGGATGAAGTATAGATATGAAATGGAAGCAGACATAAAAGGGATTGAATATATTATGCCATATGTGTGGCAAACTAACAGGATATTTGGTTTTTCTATGAATAATCTTACTAGAAAAATCACTGTAAGCATAGTAAGTATGAATAGCTTGCGATTGTTGAATTTATCTTGGAACCAATTGGAAGGGAAAATACTTGCAGGCCTTGGTGACATATCTACTCTAAAGGAGTTAAACCTGGCCGAAAATAAATTGCATGGAGAAATTCCTCAAGAACTCTACAAATTATCAATGTTGGCTTCGTTTAATCTTTCATATAATAACCTATGTGGGGAAATCCCAAGAGGGACACAATTCTACACTTTTACTGTGACTTCATTTCAGAATAATAAGTGCTTATGTGGGCTTTCTCTACCACCGTGCAAGCAAAATGTGAAGTCAAATACAACAATGGTGAGAGACAGTGGTAGTGGAAATAATGTTAAAGCAAGATGGTTCAACTATGTAAATGAAAAAATATCTTTGTTAGCATTAGGGATTGGATTTGTGGGAGTTGTTGTTATGTTCATTGTTTGGGACAAAGCAAGGTGTTGGGTAATGGGGTTGTCTCCCAACAACACACAAAGACGAGTTTATGGATTGTATCGATTCCCTACATAGATTAGTAACACTTCTCTATATACATCAATGTCTTAGTGTATGTAATATTGTTTCTTGGTATAATATTTGAATGTCACTTGCTCGCATATATCATTGTTTTATTCAATTTAATGATATAGTGTTTCAGTGTACGTAAACAACTTGTCAAAGAAATGTAAAATATAATTCAAAAATTCTATTTGAATTTCTATTAGTTATTAATACACAAATATATATGTGAAACATGGACTTGACTATCTAGATGGAAATCTTTTGCTCATTTAAAATTTTTGAATCAGAGAATTTTATGGCTCACTCCACTTAAAGGACTAAACTTTGATTACAAATGTTTATTTTCCTAGGACCTCCAAATCTTGGAATGTAATAGAGGCTCTATTATATTTAATAGAATACACTCTTTTAAATGAAATTAGCCCATAGGAGCACAAAATTTTCTCTATTGTATTTTAGGAACATGTTGGTTGTGCTTAATATGATAATTGTGTATGTTGATAGCTACAAGAATTTCAATAAAAAATTGTTAATAATTTGTTAGTTTCTAAAGATCTTAAGTAGAGGCTTTCAAAAAATTTAGAAATTGCCCCAATTATATCTAAATCAATCTCATAATTTCCAAGCACTCTTGTACTAAATCAAGGTACTCTTGATAATATCATTTAGCTTGTTGTACGCTGGAGAATGATGCCTTATGAAATGTGTCCAAGAACTCTAGTGTATTCTTATAAGGCTTATGGTATTATTTTATGGTGAGAAATAAAATGTTTGTAAAATGTAATTATTAATTTGTTGAGTATATTCTTAGATTACTAGTGGATGTCCACTTATTATGCATTGATAATATTCCCTTTCTAAAAGATAGCCAAGGGAATGTGTTGCGATAACATAATGGATTGGGTAATGTAGCCACCTTTAGCATCTCATGAACCATTATAACCCAATCTCTTCAAATTTGACAATGGAAAGGGATATTTTTGTATCAACAAATATATTGACACCTTGTAGAAAAAGGGCTAAAATCCAAGCACTCATAATATGTGACGTGCACATATGTCATATTTATGAATGGGGAATAACTTCCAATATTTTTTCGCTCATTTAGAACACAATATAAGTGCAATATTTACCATTCTTCATATTTAAATATTGCTTTGTGGAATATTAAAAAACTTATTCAATTTATTGTTATTGAATATCCAATTAACTAAATATTTAAACAATGTAAATTTCATGAAAGATATAAATATATCTTTTAGTCAAATTTTAAATTAGACCAAATAAATAAAAACCATAAATAAAAAATAACTACCATGTCATGACATTCAAAACCACAAACATAATATTATAATTCATTACATTAAAATCACACATGTTAAGTTAAAGAGACTATGGAATACAATTGTGAATAAAGCACTCACTGCATGTCCATGATGATTTTACTCAAGTTCCATTCATAAGATGTGGCTATAAAATAATAACAGTGATTTCTATATGTGATGTACTTTAAAACTTAAGGTTGTGTATAGAAATACTCAAGTTCCATTCATAAGATGTGGCTATAAAATAATAACGGTGATTTCTATATGTGATGTTCTTTAAAACTTAAGGTTGTGTATAGAAATACTCAAGTTCCATTCATAAGATGTGGCTATAAAATAATACGGTGATTTCTATATGTGATGTCCTTTAAAACTTAAGGTTGTGTATAGAAATACTCAAGTTCCATTCATAACATGTGGCTATAAAATAATATGGTGATTTCTATATGTGATGCCCTTTAAAACGTAAGGTTGTGTATAGAAATATAGAGTCTTGATGCACACTATATTATTTGAAAATATTTAATAACTAATATGAAATGCTGATAGAAATAACGTGTAAGGCACTGAAGCAAATAACTAACATGTATATGTGAAACCAATATGTAGAGACTCAAATTTCATTCATCTAATTATGTATTTTTATAGAAAATTTTAGGGGCTAATATTTGCAAGTGGGCTAATTTCCCATTATTTTTCTACAAAAACGATTCACCTATTTCCATTTTTTATAAAAATTGTTCGCCCAAAATTTACAATATAAAATTATTTTACCTTAAAAATTGACAACATTATATAGAGACTATATATAAAATCATTATAGATTTTAAGAATTTTATAAATATATCAATAATTTTTTTATAGTTTGCATATTAGGGACTAATGGGATTCACCAATGTTTTTAAACTTCAAGATACTTTTCCATCCTTAAAATTTTCCTTATGTATTCCATGGATTTCACAACATCGAAAACAAATTGTGAATATGATCATGAGGCTTCCCATAATCTCAAGAACGATTATTAGAATTGGTATTTTCTTACTGTTTATCCCTCTTCCTAATTCTAGACATATGAATGTGTTTACCTCAATTGATGTCTAGTACTTGAACAAGGTTGCCTTTGTTACCTACTTGGGTCATTCTTTGGTCTTGTTTACTCCATCGTAAATTTATTGTATAGTAATTATCTCCTTCCCATAGATCAACCCCTGTGTTTGTTATTTATTTATTCTACTTATGTTAGTTAGAGATGACTTCTTGAGATTCTTGGTACACATGAATGTTGACAATATTAAAATTTATCTTATCCTCTCTATGTTTCTCTCAAAGACATTATATGTAGGTCATATAAGTAGATAAATGCCCATATCTTGTGGCTAGGTGGATCAAAAGGCCATTTTCAAATGGGAAACTCCTGAATCTACTAAGGATAATGAATTCCTAACTTTGATCTATAAACAAGGAGTTGGTAACTCCAATATTTTCTAAAGGGATCTTTGTCATGCCTTTTACACCTTGTAATTTATTTTTCTTATAATCAACCTCTTTTAAATTTTGTTTAGGTTCAAAAACAATTATTTCGGTGTCTCCAATCTTCCCAAAACTTTATCATATTTGTGCAAAGATTGGATCTCAACTTTAATAATTAAGCAACTAAACCACCTACATTTATAGTCTTCATTATCAACCTCAACCTAGTAGTGATTACTTACCCTCATAATTTCCCCTTCTTTTTGAATTACTCCCATTATTTAGTTAAAATCATCTCGTTCTTCATCCTAGTTGGGTTTGGATCTTCTTCTTTTCCCTTGTGCATTTTTACTAGATCCTCTGAACCCCACTTTCATGACGAATTATTAATGTCATATTTTAAGGAGAGTGCATCCCAACTAAGGGATAAGTTTATCTTCCAATTAGTGTCATTATCAGTAGGTTTAGTGTGTTATTGTATATATATTTCATTGTTTTGGAGACTTATATTTTTAAAAGAAAAAATAGGAGATTGTTTAGGGAATGGAGTCATACCTTCTGCCCAAGATTTCCTTCAACAACGCGTCGTATATTAGTAAACATATCTAACTTGACACAAACATATGGTATGACCCAACATTATCTTGAAATTTTTTTCCTTCCCTTTATCCAATTTGGCATGTACATTCCTACTAGTCTTTCCAAGTGTTCATGTGACATGACCTACAATGTTTGACATGAGACCAACTCATCTCCCAATTGGAAACTTATTTCTAGGACCTAAGACAATATCTTAGGAACAATCTGAACCTCCTAAGAGATCCCCATCATCTCCCTGTAATTATGACCTCTGGAGCTACTAACAATAAACCCATTCCTGCACCTATGCACCTCCTTCCTATACAAGAGAAGGAATCCTTACTAGCAACTAAAGGATCCACATTAGCAAGAGAATTTTCCTACTTATATATAGTTTGTAGATAAGGATAGTATCCAAAACTTTGTTTCATATGGTTTAATAATTAATTAACCAATACCCAATTCACATCCAAAACTAGGAACATGAGATGAATATTACTAACCTTCATCGTTGACTTGCTAAGAAACCAACACAACCAAAAAAATTACTTAGCTACTATATTTTTGTAATGTCGTTGACCTCTAGCTAGGTGATATTACACAATCCATAATACAAGTTTCTTCAATTCACCAACGATTTTGTAGAACCTTGTAGTTTATGATTTATAATTTTCTATAATTGAACCTTGGATCACCACATTTATCCACTAGAAATTTTGTATGAATCTCACCCTAAGTTAGAAACCGTAATACATAATTATTATATATTAAACCCCAACTTAATACTAGACTCCACTAGTAATTCAATTAATTCCCACTATAATGAACTAGTTTTACAACTTGAAAACCAAAATTTGTATTTATTAGAAGAATGCATAATTTGTAAACAATTCACACACCATTGCACCCACTCTTATTACACAAACTTAGGGTTTAAATTCATTATAATAAAATTATGCATAATAAAATAATTCCCACATAATAAAATAATGGCAATTATGAATACCTATGAAAGTATTAATAAACCTAGGGCATTAACTAAACTTATAGTTTTATCAGAAGAAGCACATAAGCATATATAAATACATATGAAAATCAATAAATGCACACAAGTGCTCAAAATCCCAAACTAGGGTGTACAATGAAACTGCACGTAAATATCAAACTTGGTATGTAAACAAATTACCAATTAATTACAAAATTTTAAACACAGAACCCCCAAAATTAGGGTTTCTTCATAACATTCATAATTTAGAAAAGTAAATCACATGGATACTTTTATGCATAATTATTGATTGGATATAGGATCTCCAAATTCCACCCTCCCATAGGCTACATGGTCCATCAATTTCAACCACGAGTCACCCCTGAGCCAAGGATGCAACTCCACACACAAGAATAATAAAGAATAACCATATATCCATGACCAACGTGCCAACACAATAGACATGTTTTCCATGTATTAGGACATCCTCTAGGTTAACTGCTAAGGTGCCAATCCACAACCATGCCACTCTAGGGCTCCAGGCACCCTCCAGGCCATCAAACCGGTAGAACTCTCAGCTGGTCTAGAACCCAACCTCAAGGCTTACCAACTAGTTTCTTTGGACTAAAGTCCAAAACCATGATCCTCCTTAGAGTGATGATCATTATCAAAATGATATTGAATAATAATGTTCATGGAAAGTACACACACACACAAATATATATATTTATTCTCAATGAATGGCTCTTTTTTCCATGTGGTGATATTGAAGCCACATGGGCCCCAGGTGCCTTTGTTAATGGAATCTGTCATCAACACTTTGTTTCCCATCACCATGGAGTTGCACCACCCCTCATACTCTTACCATGGAGTGGCTTTATAGCTAGTATTTTTATTATTATTGAAATATTTACAAATTATATCATATTTAAAATTTGGGACCTCTGGCCACTTAACCAACACTCACACATATGATCGGTCATGTTGGCCCCATAATATATAACATATATTTATGGATATTCAGGCCACATATTATAAACATATAGGCACACAAGCCCGCAATATACATCCAACTCACCATCTTGATAACAAGTACATATGTCCACATTATAAATGGGTGGGGGTATTACATCAATCCTCCCTTATTTTATGCAATGTCCTCAATACCTCTTATTCCCACAAGCTAGATCTATTATGGAAATTCCATGTCTTCATGTATTGCTTCATCCTAGAGCATCTTCTACTTCCTAGTTCCATTTGCACATTGGCAAGATCTGAAGATCCTTGCCCCATGTTGATGAGCATACCATCTCCACATTCTCAACCTTGTTACAGATATAAGACATCAAACCCATATCAATAATGACATCTACAGTCAGTTATCACATATATAAACACATATACAGACATATATATGGAAATATTTTTCTCTTTTCATCCAGGGTAGTAGCAATAAAATATACAATCATAACTAAATATGAATTATGAAGAAAGAAATTCATATAATGTGAAAAGCCAAAGTCAAAGATAGCTTTCATATGCCCTAATCACAATCATGGGTCCTAAAGATAACTTTATGCAAACAACTATCTATTCTTTGATGCTAGTTGTTTCATTTCCAAATTCCCTCACTCTTGTTGGTTCATATCCTATAGGATTTCCATTTCACCATTCTTATCTTGTAGCTCACTCTTTAAAACTTATATCATGTTTTCTAGACTATTTTCATCTATGACTTCTCTTAGTGTCTCAATATATGTCTTAAAACATTATATATCTAGTTTTCCTTTCTCTATGTATCTTTCATTATTTTCATTTTGTTGGTGCACTTGAATGGACAAATCCATGTTTTCTTCCTCGTGCAATTTAGTAAGCTTGAACTTTTTCTAGTCATTATGCTTTTGTATTCCATTAGCTCCTAGAAATCCCTCTTCATTTCATAAACCTTCATCTGCTCATCTTCTATATTTTCAAAATCATTTGGAGCTTCTCTTTCCTATACTTCTTAGTGTTTATGCTCAAGTTCCAGAATTTGTCTCTCCAAATACCTACTAAATTGCCTATATTCTTCAATGCGGTGATTAACCAAAGGTCAAACTTTATTTAATTCTATTGCCAAAGTTGTACCAAGTCTATCATCAGTCGTTAACTTGTCACATACCTGCTACTTTGATCATTTCCATACATATTTTTTCATAAAGAGTAGCTTGTTTCTCTTGGCATCGCACCTATAATGATTATCATATCCTACATACAAATCCAGTTAGAATATCTATTGTAGATATGCTACAACATGTATACAATCTTGTCAAATGATTTGTTAACATATTATAACCTGTTATGTCATTGTCATCCACTAGCACAAAATTTGTGAAAACCTAACATTAACATGTCATCAACCTATGACACACTTGTAGTAATCAATATGTAATCGTATGTGATAAACAAGTCACAAACATGCCATAGAACCTGCTATATACCATTTTACTCCCTCTGACCAATTCCTCTGTTGTAACCTGTAATGATTGTGTCGTCTACCCCAAATAGTATCCTCTACTAATTCACTCAAAGTAGCATCCTCTTTCCTCTAGTTACTAGTTAGAGGAGTCTCCATGGGTTTACTACTCTCCATGTGGAACTTCTTGAGTATCGTGTTGGCATACTTTCCCTAAGACAAAAATAGTTCCTCATCACATTTCCATACTTCCATCCCCAAAAATTAGTGCATGAGCCCCAAGTCCTTCATTTTGAACTCTCTTGCAAGATATTCTTTGCAAGACTTGATCAGCTTTTCATCACCTGTCAGAATCAAATCGTCGACAGATAAAACAATAATCAACAATTAACCTTCAACCATAATATGGTAAATGTTCTCATCTACTTCATTTTTGGTGAAGCCCATTTCGGTGAAATAGCTATCAATCTTGGTTTACCAAGCATGAGGTGATTTTTTCAGTGCATACAATGCTCACTTGAGTTGACACACATGTGACTCTCTATTGAAGGTCTCAAATCCTTAAGGATATCCAATATACACCTCTTCCTCAATCATGCTATTGAGGAATTTTGTCTTTACATCCATTTGATGTATTCCATCCCATCTGCACTGCTAGTGTTAGAATGGACCTAATTTATGAGGACCTTGCAACAAGAGAAAAAGTCTCATTATAATCAATCCCCTCCACCTGAGAAAACCCTCTAGCCACAAACATGGCCTTATGTTTCTACACACTACCATATGCTGCTTGCTTTACCTTGTAAATCCATATGGAACTCACCACTGACTTGTCTACCAGTCTTGGGACCACATTCCAAACAATGTTCCTAACAATGGATTCATACTCCTCAACCATCGGATCAATCCAAACTAGTTTTTGCACTACTTCATTAAAATAGGATGGCTCAATATCTACACATTCGCTCATCAGAGCCATGTAGCCATTGTACTTTTCCAGTGACTTCCTCTGTCTGCGCTATGATGTGGGTGCTCCCACATTCTCTCTAGGATCATGTGATAACCTATCAACCTCACTTTTTTGCTTTATCCCATCTATGGAAGACTCTACAGGAGTGAGTGTCTCCACTCCCTGCTCCTCTACATGTGGTTGCTCCACATCATCCTAAGCTTCCTCCTTAGGAGCTAAAATCTCCTCAACCGCATGTAGATAAAGCTCCCTCTCAAGGGAACATCTCATCGCCTTATCTGAATCAAATTTTACATCTTTGCGAACCACTATCATCCTATTAGTTGGAAGGTACACCTGATAGTTGTGAGGTGTATCAGCGTACCCCACAAATATGCCCAACTTTGTTGTTGGCTCTAGCTTTTTCCATGCATCTTCCGTAACATGGAAGTAAATGGATGAACCAAAGATTCTGAAGTGTGCCACATCTAGTTTCTTCCTTGAAAAATCCTCTTCCAACATACTGAGTCCTAAGAATTTGATGAGGGCTTATGTTTTGTAAATAAACAGGTGTGTTGCATGATTCAACCCATAAGTGTAATGGTAGGCCATGATCATGTAACATCGCCCATGCCACTCGAATAATAATATTTTTCTTCCTTTCAATCACCCCATTATGTTGTGGGTTATGAGATGC
>APFE031613379.1:490-21336 GCA_000404065.3 Pinus taeda
GGATTTTAAACATTCCATTCATGCTAAATTTGTGATTTTATGATAGGAGTTTAAATTATATATAAAAAAGTAACTCAATGCCATGTGTTGTGTCGTTGACATGGATGTTATACATCTCTTCCTTGCTAAGTTATAGAATGTGCTTGGGTTTTCTTAACGTAATAAACCTAATTATGTTCTTCGTGATATCTTGAAATGTTCATCTTGAACCAAGCTAATAAAACAATAAAGTTAAAATAGGTTTGCCTTTGTCTTTTGTAGATATTTTTCCCCATTAATCTTTATCTTAATAGATTAATTGGTGGCCTTGAGTGGTCACTTCCATTAGTTGCATGCTTTATAGTTTTCTGTTAGTGACATTTTTTAGGCTTGATAATATGTTATTTAATTTATCAAAATGTGTTATTGTCCATATTATTGCTAAATATGTTGGTTTTTGATCATTTTTTAGTAAAACGTTCCCAAAATGTTTATAGATTGTATTTTATAATGCAATGATTCACTGCTTGATGAAATTGTTTTGGATATTTTTTTTAATGATTCATTGATTGATGACATGGTTATGGATATTTTTTTAGTATATTAAATTGTATGTGATAAAGTCAAAATTCACCTCTTTTTTAGATTTTCATTGGTCAATTTTCCTTAAGGCCATCAAGTTCACCATTTGGTCCCAAGTTAAGGAAATATAGGAGTCATGAAGTGGAATTGTCCAAGCACTTAAATCTTGAGACATGTTTTTTTAGTCACATTATACTTCCTTTCTATGTAAATTCTCAATGAAAATAGTCTCATGGAACATGAGGGGCCTCAATAGTAAAAGAAAACAAAGACTCCTAAAAGAAAAATGGTACGCAAAGCACCCATCTATAATGTTGATATAAGAAGCAAAAATATTAAGTGTGGTTCTACCTCATATAATTAGAAAATGTGGGAGGAATTTCCAAGTAGTAGTGATTGATGCTTAGAGATACTTGGGTGGAATCATTATTATTTCAAATGATCAAGACATCAAGGTTACCAATATGTTTACCTCTTTTCGCATTATGAAAATACAATTTTAATTAATTGACATCGAGGACTACTACAATGTATCCAATGTCAATGACTCCAATATCGCAAATGGAAAACCTCTATTTCTTAATTCTATTTCTAGGACAAGTAATTTATACTCCCCATCTCCATGAATTATTGGGAGTGACTTCAATATTATCAAGTGTCTTGAGGAAAAGAAAGGATGAATCGCAATGTTTAACAAGATATTTTGTAAGCTATACCGTTAAAGCCATAAAGTAGTCTCCATTAAAGTTGTCAAGAAATGAGTCTCCAACCCACACATGTGGATCAATGAGATATAATACATGTGTGTGTGGTGACTAACGTAATACACAGTTCTAATAACTCAACAAACTTATGTATTTCACTCTGTCACATAAATTGACAGTAGTGTGACATAAGTAAACCAAGAGTAGATATTAAACCCCTAGGCAACAAACATTCCCTAGATCCTCAATTAGGTGCTTAAATGATGAAGTGAAAATGCGAGGGGAAAAGAGGATTTCATGATTTAACCATCACAAACATGTGATCAAGTGTTGCTAGGAGTGTATATATTCATATAATTTCCAAAGAGGGAGTGAATACATGAGTTACCATTAATTGGGCCTTATTTTTCTTTCTTTTTCTTTTTCTTATATATAGGACTTAGGGAATAAGGTTTTCATAAGTTTGGCACAACTCATAGATATAACATTTACATGAATTTTACTTCACCTTTTAAGTTTGACTTAGATAAATAATTATAGTGTATCTTTAATGATTTTGGCTTTCACTTTGATTTTATTTCATCACCAATGACAAAGGGGAAATATTTTTCCACAAATCTATGAATGCTTAATCATAAAGGCGTCATGCAATGAAAACAAATTAATGATGTTATTCTCTATGAAAATGATGGGTATTCTTGAGAAAATCTTATGCTTGTGGATGTCTCCTCTCTCGTTGAGAGGGAGTGAGGGTAGACACCATATTATCCATGTATCATGTACTATGGCTAGGACTAACAGCCGTAAGCCTAGTAAAGGCACCAATAGGGAGAATGATGGATTGGATAAACATATGGGACCAATATTCTTTGAGAATTTGTACTTTGACTAGGAGTAACCGCCATAAGTCAAGTATATTAATCCAAGATAAGAATAGTCATGAGGATTGACATTTACTGGTGTCAACTATTATGATAGTGGATTAGGAAATAATCATATGAGGACATACCTGGTGAACATCCTAGTGGGGCAAGTGCCTAGAGAGGTAGTGGTGTCCAAATTTATGCCTCCCAACATTGTGCTCTGATCTGATGGAGAGATAAAATTGTTAGTCAAGACCTTGCTATTTTGACAATTTTGGCTATGATGATGTAAATCATCATTGATGCTTATCAATCCAGATCCCTTCTTATATGAACATTTCAACTTGAGAGTACTTTTTTGTCTCATTATGAGTACCGCCCTAGTTTAGAGGGAGGGTCATCATCTTCAATATTTTCATTATCATCACCATTATTGTCATCATTTCATTATCGTCATAATCACCATTCACGTCTTCATCATCATCATTATGGACATATTCGTCAATTTCTCATAATTATAGGTATCATAAGAAATATCATCAACCCAAAAATTGTTATGAGTGCTCGAAAAGAGTTGTTAGGACACATGATATATGCAAGAGAAATAACAACCTTATTTTTCAAAGATGATTGATGATCATCATCATCACTACCATTATCATCGTCACTATAATTTTCATCATCCCCATCATCATAACTAATATAATTTTTATCATAATTGTTGTCATCTTCATTATGAACTTCATAATCATCATTCACGTCATTATTGTTGTTGATGACGACCAAGATGAAAATAATGATAATGATGATCAGATGATGATGACTTGGAAGACATAACCAAAGATAATTATTATGATTATGACCATGACAACATTAAAAAATTGGGAAGAATGGCCAAGGTCATTAGCATCGTCATCATCATTGTCATTGTAACCCCCATCATATTTATCATCATTTTCATTATCATAACAATCAAAATTCATGTTGTCTTCATCATCTTCATTATCATCATCATCATTATTGACATTGTCATCAGTTGTTCATAATTTTCAATGTCATAAGAAATATCATCAATGCAAAAAATATGATGTGTGTTGGAAACGGGATGCAAAAGTGAACAGAAAAAATGGAGGTAAAAATAGACGTAAAATTGGATGAAGAGTGGACACAACATAAGTAGATGCAAAAAAAGATAGAAAAATTGACACAAGTGGATGAAAAAGTAGATGCAATATTTGATGCAAACACATAAAATAGGATTCAAACATGGATGAAAAAGTGGAAGAAAACATGGAAACAAATGTGGATACAACAATGAATGTAAAAGAAAGACACAAACTTGAATGCAAAAAGGAGGAAAACTTGGATGCAAAAATGGATGTAAACATGGGCCAAACATGGGTGCAATAGTGGATAGAAAATTAGTTGAAAAATTGGACGAATCTAAAGTGGATGTAAAAGTAGATTCAAAATGGGATGCAAAAAACATAAACAATATTTGATGCAAGCTTGGACACAAAAGAGGGTGCAAATGTGGATGAAATAGTGGAATAAAATGTGGGTTTCAATGATAGGCATAAGATATGGCACAAATCATAGCTCAACAAAAGTCGATGAGAAAGTGGATGTAATATTAGACACACAAAAAATATGCATGCTATAAGGGATGTAAAAGTGGATGCAAACACGAGTGCAATAGGAGAAACAAAATTGGATGCAAAATATGGATGCAATGGAAGTACATGCAAAAGAATATACAAAATGAGATGCAAAAGCCAACAAAAAAGTGGATGCAAAATAGATGCAATATTTTATGCAAAAGAGGATGCGAAGATGGATGCAAAATTGGAAGCAAACGTGGGTACAATAGTAAGTACAAAACATGCCACGATTTGTGTCACAACAAAAGTGGATGTAATGATAGATGCAAAAAAAGAAGCAAATGAAGATGCAAAATAAGATGCAAAAATGGATGTTAAAGTGGGCATAAACATGGGTGCAACAATGGATGTAAAATAGCATGCAAAATTTGATGCAACAAAATTCGAGGCAAAAGTAGATGCAATATGAGACACAAAACCTGATGCAAATATTGACGCAAAAGTGGATATAAAAAGGGATGCAAAAATAGATGTAAAAGTCAATGAGAACCTAGATGTATATGAGGACGCAATTGTGGATGAAAATTTAGAAACAAAAAATGGTGCAAAGGAAGGTGTCAAACTAGGTGCAAATTATGGCACAAGAAAAATGGATGCAATAGTGGACACAATAGCAGATGAAAAAGAGGATGTAAATATGGATGCAAAAAAAGATGCGAAAGTCAATGCAACAAAATTAGATGCAAGACTAGACACAAACCTTGATGCAAAACTTGGCACAAAGGGGATGCAAAAAATATGCAAAAATGGATGCACAAAATGATTTAAAAAAAGATGCAAAAGAGGATGCAAGAGATGCTGCAAAAGTTGATGCAAGTGTAGGCGCAAAAAGTGGATGCAATAGAGGATGCAAAAGTTGGTGAAACAAAATTATGTGCCAAACTTGATGCAAAAAAGGGTGCAAAGGATGGCACAAAACTTGGCATAAAACTTGGCGTAAAACTTGGTGTAAAATCTAGTGCAAAACCTATTAAAATATCTGGTGCTAAACTTGATGTAAGACTTGGTGCAAAACTCGGTGCAAAATTTGCATCAAGTTTTGCACCATATTTGATAAATGGACACAAATAGCACCAAAAATGGGCTCTAGACGCAAAAAAGGAAGCAAAAAGGGATGCTAATCACAGGGTTTTGTTGTAGTGCGATATCATCCCAAAAGAATGGAGTATTCTGTTTCAACAACCTGGTAAAACCTTTCGTTATCTCGGCACAATTAGGAATGAAACGACGTAAAAAGTTTGCTTTCCCTTGCAAACTTTGAAGTTGGCGAAGAGTCAAAAGGAGGAGGTAGATTGACGATAGCTTCAACCTTTGAGGAATTGACACGAATGCCAGCTTTTGAAACGACAAATCCCAGTAAACGACCTGTTTCTACACACAATACACATTTGTGTGGATTCAGCCTAATGTGATAATGCCTACATCTCATAAAGATAGCTCGTAAATGAGTGAGATGATCAGCTCTATGCAATGAATGGGCAAGTAAATCATCGAGATAAGGCTGCACAATATGCTTGATGTCATGAAATGCATAAGACATAGCCCTTTGAAAAGTTGCTCCAACATTCTTCAACCCAAAAGGTAATTTACAATAAGCAAATGTCCCCAATGGACAAATGAAATCCATTTTAGGTTGATCAGTAGGGAGTATGTTGATTTGATTGTAACCGGAAAATCCATCCATAAAGGAGTACATTTCACTGTCGGCACAATCATCAATAATTTGATCGATATAGGGGGTTGGATAATTGTATTTAGGACAAGCTCGATACATATTCTTATCATTCCTTGATTTTTGTTAACAGGAACAATATTCGATACCCAATCGGTTAAAGAAATTGGATAAATGAAACCTGCACGAAGTAATTTCTCAACTTCAGCTTTAATAGCAGCGGCTTTTCTTGGATGTATCTGACGCAAATGTTCCTGGACAGTTTTAGCATCTGGGTAAGTTTTAATTTCATGAAAAACAATTGATGGATCGATTCTTGGCATTTCTTCATATGACCAGGCAAACACGTCCCGGAATTCTTGAAATAGGGCTTTATAAGTTTGGATTTCATTCTCTGTACAGGAAGCACCTAGATGAATAATTACGGGTTTAACTGAAATGTCAATGGGAACCGTTCGAGAGATATTTCCCAAATTTAACTCAGAATTAGGATTTCGCAATGGATTCTGTGGTTCTTTGACATATTCAGTAGTAAAAATAGATGAAAAATCATTTTCAAAAGGATCAAGCTCAGGTAAAAATGAAGATCTTCCCATGGTAGATCATCAACAGACAAAAGTTCACGAATCTGCTCATTAGTATGAACAGGATCAGAAAATGTTGTTGAATTTAAGGTTGATATTGAAAGTGATTCCCCATGGACCACATTCACTGGATCAGTTTTAGTTGAAAAAAAGTCAGAAAACGACTGTACAGCCTGATATGCAATTTCAAAGGGACTCAAAGGCATCGTGCCATCAAATGAATCCACCTCAGAATTGGAAGGTATGATCCAAGGATCATCAAAAGCAATAGTGTTTTACAAAATCATATGAATAGTTGCAATAGAAGGCGATACGTTAGGAGGAGGGAAGGAAAAAGTTCCTAGTAAACCAGAATCTTTAATCAAACCTACTCCAACATCCTTGTAAGGGATAGTTGTTTTACCGACGTGCTGAATACTATCCGAAGAGGCTAGGTCAGATGAGAAATAAGTCAGCTAGTCTATCGTAACGATCTTTCCATTATGAGGAAACTTGCTAAACCGAAAAACCGATGAAATAATAGCAGTCATAGCATAAGACCAACTGCAACCGAGGAGAAGGTTGTAATCTATAGGGGCATCAACCACTTCCACATCTAGATTTACGGTTTTGCCTTCGAACCCTATAGGTAAATCCTGCAAAATACTAAAAGGATGGAACCCTCAGCCATCAAAAGCCTTTAGAATTGTTGGAGACTGATTGAGTGTGGGAGAACCAAGCGATCTCCAACACTGGATCGACATAATACAAGTAGAATCTCCTTCATCAATTACAGTCTGAAAGCAAGGTCTGTTTTTTCCTAACACTGGAATCTGGAAAGCCATTTGATGAGGTAGGCAGGGTGTACTATTCTCTAAATTGAAGATTATTAGGTTCGAATCCTGAATATCAACAGCTCTTATAGCATGCAATAGTAATTTACGATGTGCTGGGCACGATTGCAACACTTCCAAAGCCAACATTGCTGAAGGGGAAATAGCTAAGTCTTCAACAACGTTATAATTCTTAGTACCTCTCGCATGTGGATTGAAAGCTGATTTACGAAGTATACCTTTAGCAGGCAGTTTGATTGCTAATTCAGGGTTGGGTTTCTCAATCTGTAGCGGATTAGAACCACGAGGAGTTGTATTTGATGTGTTTGAATTAGAAGATTCTGCTTCTTTACCACCAACAGGATTTTTACTACCATAATCTTGCGATTGCGTTGCAATCCTAACATGAGACATTATCATAATGGGTTCTTTTGAGGCATTCGAGGAAGAACCAATCATCTTACTATCTTGATTAGGAAAATGATCCTTCAAGACAACAGGTGTTTGAGAACCTTTAACAATTTTTGAAACCTCTGCTCGATGTGGGCAGTCTTTGGTAAAATGATCCTTGTCAAAAATGAAACAAGGATAGCGAGGTTTACATTTTTCATTAGTAGATTCATTTTTATCCATTTTCTCTTTTGAGTTTTGTTTGTTTTTCTTCTTCCCCTTTGTTCTACCACCGTATTTTGATTTGGCCATAGATGATTCTACGACATGGATATCGGCGGGAATTTCAGCGGAAGAATCTCCTGTCGGGGAATCAGGTAAAGTTATAATAGGAGAATAATTCTTTGAAGATTTCTTCTTACTTTTAATACTAACTTAACCAATCATACCATCAGCGGCATGGGACCCCAAAGGAGCTGTAGTTATTTGACCGTGTTTTGTAAGATCAAGGATTTTTTCATGTAAAGTACCTGACTGCGTATAAACGAGGTCAAGGTACTGAGCCTGAGAAATGACTTTCTCTTCAGTGACAACTCTTGCCTTAGCTACATCTTCAGTGATTTTAGGTAACAATGATTTAATGAACCATTCCGCTAAAATTTGATCTGGAATGAAAACTTTCACCAAACGCCTTCAACATCGTTGTTCATGAATATGATCAGAAATATATGTGGACGTGGATTGTTTTAGTGAAGTTAACAGTTCCGTGCCATTGTCGTATCTGATAGGCAACTGAAAATGAGTTAAGAAAGAAGTGGCTAACTGGCTGAAATTATAAAAAGAGCCTCGCGGTAACTCAATGTACCATTTGGTGGCAAAACTAATCAGAGTTCGTATAAAAAGACGTAATTAAATTGAATCATCAATGATTGAATTAGATGCACACCAGAGGTGATAAGTCATAACATGATTTGAAGGATCCTCTCCTAACTTACCCTCGAACTTCGGGATATCACTGGGCAACTTACTAGGCATTAGCGACCAATACGGAAGATAGTAAATTGGATCGTTCGTAAGGCGCGACAAATCTGGTAAATCCAAAGTTGCAATAAATGGTAACTGACGCTTGGGCTCATGAAAACCTTGGGTAACAAGACCAGCTCCAAGAGGAGGATATCCAGGATAACCTGGAATTGGGTTTGCATTAGGAATGTTATAACCTCCTGGGAAACCAAGATTAACCGAACCAAACTAGGTTGTTGAGGTTGTTGATAAGTATAGGCACGATACGGTTGATACTGATAAACTAGATTTTGTATAGTAGGACCGAATTGATATTGTCCCTCATACGGTTGATAAGTGAATTACGGTTGACTTGCGACAACTGTACTTGGACCAGCTTGTCCTGCAGGCATCTGGACCGAAGTCTGAACTGTAGGTCCTGACTGTGGTAAAGAGACTTGAGGAGTTTGCACTGATGTAGGAATAGTAGAAACCAGAGCTACAGATACTCCAGAAACAAGTGTGGTAGGTTGAATAGAAGCTGCAGTTGCAGCAGCAGTTTGAGGTGAGCTAGGCCGAGGTTGTTGAACTAAACCAGGTGCATAGGTTTGAACAATAGGTTGGATAGGTTGTTGGGTTGGACCATAAACCAAAGGTTTTCCATGTTGACTTGATAACTGCACATTAGGTTGCATAGTCTATTGAGTTTGAGATGGATCCCACACCATATTCATTCAGGGGTATGGACCCATAAAAGGTTGTGGATATGGAGGACCATAACTTAGTTGAACGTAGGGCTAATAATTAAGTAGCACATTTCCAGTTCCTTGTAAAAATGGTTGACCAGAGGTGGTTGGAAACCTTGAGTTGGGTACTGACCTTGAGGTTGATAACCCTGAGGCACGTACTGAAACTGGGGTTGACCTTGAGGTATGTATTGAAACTGGGGTTGACCTTGAGGTATGTACTGAGTTCGGGGTTAACCTTGAGGTATGTACTGTCCTGATGATATTACTGTCATTGAGGTTGAGGATTTGGAATACTACCAGAAATCATAAGGATTTCTTTTGCACTCAACGCTTGAGCTCCATTACTACCAGTTGATAACTCATGTTCGATTGGTTGAGGAGATGCTCCTGAAAAAGTACCAGTGAGTGACTGATACCCCAAAGGAATAGAAGGACCGCCATATAAAAATGTTTATGATGTTTGGGAAAACATAGATGACTATCTTGACATATTCAATGGAGGATAATAACCTCTTGGTGTAGGATGAAAAGGAATTCGAGGTGGTGAAAAACTAAGACCCAGGTTTTCTAAAAAAATTGTCAATGATACATACCAAGCATCACTCCTAAAAGGACTATAAAATATTGATTCACGCTCCCTAAGATTTAAAGTTGGTTGGTTTTCAGGAAGAATTACGTCTTCGTCTGGACTGACAAGTTCTTCAATCGAAATGAGGCCAGAAGGAAGATTTTGGGTAATGATATTTCCTACCCTGGGTGAACCAAGACCACTAGAAGTTGGAGAAGCAAATCCTGAAGTTGAATATACTCTGTTGTTTCTATTTGATAATCAATATGAACAATTAAAGATGACTCTCCGGCTTCTGGTGATCCAACTCTACTGTCACTAGGTGATACAAGAGCTCGTAGCCCTTCAAGCTGACTTGGTGTGTACTCAGGAGGTTTCCCTTGAAGTCTACGAGATTGTCTCGGTAATTCAGCCACGATTAAATATTCAATTAATCACACACAAACAAAGAAAATTTCAATAAAACCACCTAAAGTCTCTAAAGAAACAAAAAAATAAATCACACGCCTAAAAAATCTAAGAGTTCAAACCACACACCAACAATAGCTTCCCATACTAAAAACACTAGTTGGCGATGAAATCCAACATCGTAGAATTTTAATACAGAAAGGATGGTTGGAATAGTTACCGTGACAACCTGCTTAATGAAACAGACTGGAACAAGTTTCTTCACAAAACCATCTCGAGTGAAGAGAACCCCCCAGAGAGTCCAAGTGAGTCTAGTCGACGTCTACTCCAGGTACAATGAGACCCGTCCTTCACCATCACCTTAGGAAAAAATCTTAAGTTTATGGACACTAAGGTTACCAACGGCAACAAATACAACTGGGGGAACAGTCTACGATCTGATCTACACGCAAGGGCAGAGTAGCAAAGCTCAATCCCCTTGAAGGCTCCTCAACATGATCAATTTGAGGTTTACCAACAAGTGACCCCAGGCTCCTCGACAAAGGTTAATCTGAGATTTACCATTTATAATACGCACAAATATTATATCTTTCCCAATGAAATGGACTTGATTGTCTCAAAGGTTCAAACGTGATCTCGTGATTGACTCCTTTAAGAGAAGCTTCCCAGAATGTATCAATTACAATTGGATTTATTTCCTACCGCAAGATGTAGCTACTTGTTTGTTTTAACTATCTTGAAGAATTAATTTTTGGGTATACGACCAAAGTCCCACATTGACTAGAAGTGGGGAGGATCATGGGTATATAAGGATGGAAAAATATCTCCATTGGTATGAGGCCTTTTGGGGTAAGTCCAAAAGCAAATCCATGAGGGCTTAGGCCCAAAGTGGACAATATCATACCATTGTGGAGATATGTGGTGTCCAGAATCCTAACAATTGGTATCAGAGCCATCCCCCGAAGTTAGCCAAGTGGATGAATCCTCGGAATGTAGAATAGCCAAGTGGATGAATCCTCGGAATGTCGAACGAAGGTGGTGGGCCCTGGTAATATCACGATGGGATCCGTGGATGAGCTTGGTTAGACAGGCGGTGTGCTCCGGATTCTTCATGGACGTGTCCTGGTCCCAACACGGTGAAGAGGAGTTGACCTGGGATAGAGCAAGCTCTCAAGGCAGGTGGTGTTCCATGTAAAGCGTGCGCTTCCAACGCATTGGAGCGGAGAATCCTGGTTGGTCGAGAGTGGACGGATGGATAATCCTTTGAGGGGAGGCTCGATGGTCCTTTGTTCGAGGGGAGGATTGCTGGGTATACGACCAAAGTCCCACATTGACTAGAAGTGGGGAGGATCATGGGTATATAAGGATGGAAAAATATCTCCATTGGTATGAGGCCTTTTGGGGTAAGTCTAAAAGCAAATCCATGAGGGCTTAGGCCCAAAGTGGACAATATCATACCATTGTGGAGATATGTGGTGTCCAGAGTCCTTACATTAATCACTCCCTACTCCAAGATACTAGCCTAAGCTATATTGGCGATAAGAGCCCTAGAAATAAAAAATATTACTAGATCAATTTTAATTAAGTGTTGCTTTTATGGGTTGTTCTTTAAGTCAATAGGTATGGAAATGAAACTTTGATAGTGTGAAGACTCGACTCAAAAACACTAAAAAAATGCACCTAAAATGATAAGCAATTCGTTTTTCCTTAAATGAAATTCTAACTAAAAGAAAGAGTTTGAGAATGCAATTCTTCAAGAAACAATTCCTTCTTTTAACATGGAAATGGAAAGAAAATATTTTTGTCTTTTTCAATATGAACTCAAAACGAGACTACTAATTAATGCTCACAATAAATCCCTTTCCTTTTTCAAAACTCAAAACTACACAAAACAATTTGTTTCAAAAGAGATCTACAAGTTCTAGAAAACACTCAAAACTACAAAAACTAAACTTGAGATCTAAAAACTTTTAAAAACCTAATTGAATAAAAGCTTAAATTCTTTTTTAATACGTTTTACTTAGTTTTTCATTAAACTAAGGATTCATTTGTTCAGAATAACAAATCAACCAAAAACATCCAAATATGTTTTCTTTTTAAAAAATGAAATTCAAAACTTATAACAAAGCTTGTTCAAAGATTTGTAAGGAGAAAATTAAATCTATTTCTTGCAAAGGACAAATTTCACAACCAAGTCAGACTCATCAAGAAGACGAAAAGACACCAGGGTAATCTAAGGTTTCTTAAGCTTCTGATCTTTGAGTCACTACAGAGACCATGTGAAAACCACTCCAGGCATGCAAAACTTCTAGAAAATCATATAAAACAAAAATACCATCGGAACTCACTCACAATAGACTTTTGATAGGACAAATGTAGATCTGGGTAGACACTAAAAACCTTAAATGAAACCTAAAATTAACTGGAAGAAAACATTTTAGGTTTTTCAACAAAATTTACAGGGTTTTCAAGCTTCCAGAAGAACTAGGTGCGGTACCGCTCTGTTTGCTGAAGGAAAAGTGCAGAGATGCCCGTATTGTCTGTAAAGAGAAAGTGTGGTCCCCTGAAAACTTCGAAAAAAAATAATAATCCAGATTCTAAAAACTACCTAAGCCAACATACATCAATCAAAAACCAGAAACGAAAACAAGTTTCTCAAGTCAAAGACAAAGGAAAACCAAAAACCAAATTCAGTTCCCTAATGGAGTCGCCAATTTGTTGGTCGGATAAATCGATATTCCGGACAAGACCAATCTCCCTACTATCAGAAGATAGTCTAGCAACAAACATACAAACAAATCTATCTTTCTCTAGACATATGTGATTTATAAACAAATACTATAGAGGTGTTAAGACCCTACCTTAGATCCAACGCTTGTTCATAGTAGCCATCCTTCAAACGTTCAAAAGAGTTACCTTTGAGAACCTACAATCACAAATAAGAAACATCAAATAGCACCTGTATAGCAAATATCATAAATCATATCTATTATGGTGATCAAGGAATCCGTAAAATAAACCATAAATCAACATCTTATTGAGAAAAACAAACTTATTTGTATTAAATTTGAAGTAGAAGAACCTTACAACCTTTTTAGCCTTGATGTTGAACAAGCTCTTCCTGGGGTCCGAAACAGGATTTCCTTTACTTTGACAAGCCTTGCACTCCTCCAAATGAGATCTTAGAGATATGTAATCTCTCCTCATAAAAACTCAACTAAAGAAGACTAAGTTCCAATAGCATTTTACCTCATAAATATCCAGCTTCTAACCTCCCAAGTAATCAGCCCAATGCTTCATTTTATAGTGCAGAAGAGGAGGTTACAGGTCCACCTATGAAGGGATAAAATCCTACTTCAAAGGGATAAGCTCCTCACATCAAGGGATTAGCTCCTTAAGGTAAGGGATGCATGAACCTTAAGAGAGTGAACTTGCCACCTCAAGATTCATTCCAGAAGCTTCTAAAAATGACTGGAAGTGAGTTTTTTAGAATACACTCACACATTTTTAACTTTTACAGGGGTCCGCACCCATAACACAGAGACAGAGTGGTCAAGGGCGCAGGAGCCATGACCATTAGGTGTGGGACCGCAGGTAATGCAAAGAGAAAGTGTGGAACCAGAGTTTTAGAGACTTTTGAGGGCTTTCTCTTATTTTCAAGGCTTGATATGAGGAACTAAGGCTTAAGACTTGCAAAGGAGGAAAGTATGAGTGGTAATGGACTCACACATATTGCAGAATGTCAAGGTGACAATTTTTAGTGCAACACAACTCGACGACATCGGAACATGAAGTAAATCAGAATCTAGCCACACACATGAGAAGGGAAACCAAAAGAACTCTTTATGTACATCCAAATCACAAGAACAAACATCTCAATCAATCTACAAATCTGTATCACTAAGAACATAAACAACAACCTTATGTTCTGAAGAATACTAAAGTGCATGCAACTCATTGCAGTGATAACAATTCATCACAAGTTTCCAGTGATCAAAAGATTTCACAAAAAATTAAATTAGGATGGTCAAATCCTTCCTCCATGCGACAATTTTATATGTCACTCCAAGGATCATATCAACTTGTATCGACAAAGAGGATTGTCCTGAGACGAGAAGACATTCATAGCAGAAAAATAGATCTAGTCCTTACATCAACAAGCTTTGAGGACAAGCTTTTTGAAGGGGAAGGCAATGTTATGAACATAATTTATGTAAAAGTAATAAATATAGATAATAAATAACAATCATAATAATATGTAATTAAATAATAATTAGTTAAACGAAGAGGCATGTCTCTACAAACATGACTCTTCATGAAAGGGTACTTCCCTGCTATATATACAGGGCCCTCACTCCCAATTGTATCATCATTCTTACTCATACATTTTAATATATATATTCTTGTATCGCGATGGAGATCTTTATATTCCAAGTCTTCTGGAGTATTTAACGTGAAGAATGAACTTTGTTCATTCCATTAAGCCAGAAGGCATACATTTATATGTAAAGGTGTCCCAACAAATTGTCAAGTTTGTTTTGTATTTTTCAACCCTTTTGACATGTATTTGATTATATCATCAAAAAATATCAAGGAGTGACATTATTTATGATCCTGCAACTTGTGAAATCAACTCCATTTTAGAAAGTGGAAAATTATCTTTGGCACTTGCCTTGTTCAATGCTTGGAAGTCTACACATAATCAACTATAACCATTCTTATTCCTAACTAAAACAAGGTTTGCAACCCATTCAAAATATTTTATAGGAAAATTTATATGAGTTGCTAAAAATTTATCTAACTCATGTCCAATAGTAGCTTAAGTATAGGATTTATTAGTATTTTTCTTTTTCTTACTATCTTTGTATTCTTTCTAATAAGATTTGCATGTTGAGTTATATTCAAATCAAAACCACTCAAATATGTCGTCAATGAGGCATGTTGGGGTGGTGAGTTGACGTGGAATTGTTAAACACATACAAAAGTAATAAGCAAGATTTAGATAACTTGTGTGATGCATTATATTCACAAGATACACATATTAGTACAATTTTATTGACCCTTGGTTTTCATCTTCCAAGAGGTATCTTTAACTTTCTATAATTGTTGGCATTCACTTGAGGCTTTTCATCTCCTATTCAAGTGAATGAACCAATTTTGCATAACACAAGAGGATTATGCTTCTGAAATTCCTCTGTTAATCTAAAGAGGTGTACATGAGCCCAAAAAGAGAGTTGAAATGCAAAAGTGTATGGAAACCAATGGTTTGTTGTGCTCTCTAAAATGGTGTTTTAAGGAGACTACAAACCAAATAAGTTAGAAAAGATTAAGTCTTCTACTAGTGGTGGTTTAAGGCTAACCACCAACTTTGGAACTAGGCTCACAATAATTCCTGAGACAATTTTGAATCTGGATAGAATCATAAGTCTTCTATGAAGTAGAATTTCTCCTTGATGATGGTTTAAAGATGGCCATAAACTGATGAAATGTGTAGTAGAAGCCAAAGTATTCTACATGTGGTGGTTTAAGGTTTCCCACCAACCAAGTCATGCTCATGGAACATGAATCTATCTTTGGATACAACTTTGAATTTGGGACTAGCTAACTCTAGCTCAAGTCTCTAACTGTGGGCTCTAGTTCAGGTTATGGATCAAGCTTGCTTGATATATCTTTGAATCTAGTAGTTGGTCGTCAGTCCTCCCCTATCAGATACAAGGTGAGAATATGAATATATATCCACTATAATACACGTCAATACTCAAGAATGAACTTTGAGGTATGACCGATATATCTCCTTGGTTGTTGAAGACCACTTCCAAGAAGCGATCCATTCAAATTCAATTTTTTCTCTTGCAGGAGTCTTGTTTCTCAAACAGTTGATTGAATTATGAGTATTTCTTCCACAATGTTAATAAGGGTGAAGATTAAAATATTAGTCTTTCATTGGCCAACCAAATCAAAATGTTGGCATTTGAAAATTTGAAGTGGTTGTGGAAGAGGAGCAAGATGTGAAGTTGAATTGTCCTAAAGGAACCCAATACTCTAAAACTGGATTGGTTTGGAATAGTATGGAATGTGAAAGGACACAAATTTTTCATATCTAAGACCAATTCTATTCTTGTTACTAATAAGCTCTTCCCAAGTTCTGAAAATGGGCTTGGGAAGTGCACATTGAATAGTTGCATCTTCATGTAAATCTTCTCCTGAAGTGGTCCCAGTGATATGATTAAGTGGTGGTTGTTGATGGGAGTATTTATCTAAATAAAAGTAAATAAATAAATAAATAAATTTTTGAACAAGAACAAGTTTAGAATGATAACTCTTCTATTGTAATTTATCTCGCTGGAGTTGAGATTCAAGTTGTAGAAACTCAATTTTATCTTGTGCTTTTTGCAAACAAGTTTGGATATCAGAAAGAGTGACCTTTTTTTATTTTGACTGTACCATCTGGCGACTTCACTGGGGACTTTCTCATATAATCTCACAAAACCAGTCTAAAGCTCCACAGAGGAAGAAACTGACCTATAAAAAGTCTGGTTGACCTATGTTCTTACAAAAATTCCCAAAAACAAGTTAGAATCTAGCTCCCAAGAAGCATTTGTGTCATACAAGGTCAAATCTTGATTCGAATCCCCCAGCTGTTTTTGAATACCCCAATATAATCCCCAAAATCCTTAGGAAACAAGAGCAGCAAGAAGATTCTGCTGATACTATTCCCAAGACAGTTCAGCCGAGTAGTTTTTCAACCCTTGTTAAGGTCTTGTTCCATTCAAACCCTTCTTCCCCATGTTCAACATCCATTTCCCCAACTTCTGTGTCCACACCTCCATTCACTGCAAATACCACAACTACTCCTATTACCCCGATTGTTCCTGTTATCCCAGTCACTCCAGTCGTTCCACTTATCCCTATTATTCCCCTTATCCCCGTTAATATGGCTAATAGATATGCGCCCTTACAGCTGCCTGCTAATCCCGAGGCTATGCCTCAGGATTATCAGACAAAGATTACCTATTTCGATGGCACAAATTCCTGCACATCCCTACAGCATACAAAGAAAATGCAGGATTACTTTGAGAGTTATGAGATTGATGACGAGAGTGTAAGGATGAAGACTTTTGTCCAAAGTTTGACAGGTGATGTCAGAACCTGGTTTAGAGCGCTTACACCCAACTCCATACTAAACCCAGAAGCCTTATACCAGACATTTATCAATAGATGGGAGAAAAAGAAAGACCCCTTGCACATATTATGTGAGTATGATACTATCAAAAGAGGACCTCAAGAGGCTGTCTTGGACTACTGCGCGAGGTTTAATAATGTTTACAATGCAATACCACAAAATTTAAGACCACCACCTGATCTTGCTTTGTACAAATTCCCTGATGGTTTCGATGCTGAAATGGCATATCAGTTAAGGGAAAGAGCCCCTCAAAGCCTCACAGAGATGCAAGATGTTGCTGTTAGTGTGGAGGCAAATCTGATTGCCAAAAGAACCAGAGCCAGAACTGAGAGAAGAACCACCTTCAAGGAAGAACCCTAAGCTTTAGATCAAAAACTAGATGCTATCATTAACGGCATGCATATGCTAGGAGACAGAGTAGAGAGCGTTGAGAGAAAATCATCATGGGAAGCACAACATACCAACACTATAAGGAACCCGAACTTCAGGAAAAATTAGACCACAAACGCTGGAAGGGCTAGTCCCGACCATGATATTATGCCTCCTTTCCAAGAAAACTATGCGGAGGCATCTACATCCAGTGAGCCCGCAGATGAGGCTCACATGAACCTGATAGATTCGAAAAACAAACAACAAATCTTTCTCACTAAAGAGGACCGAGACTACCCTGATGTAAAACAATTTCAGACCAAGTCGGGAGAGTCCTTTGATTTCAAACAAGGTTATGATTCTGCGGTGTACGAGGTACAAAAAAATATAAGTTGAGAACAAGGACCATTGATATCCCTGCACCTAGCAGAATAAAGGATAGTAAACAGCCCAATAAAATCAAAGACAATGTTGTCATAACAGAACCAGCTGATATTGTTGTCACAAACCCGCATCAGGTAACTGTAGAGGATATAACAGACATTCAGCCTCCTATTGATCAGCCTCTATCTCCCTCTCCCTCAAAGGAAAATCTGAATGGCACTCCAAAAAATCTTCCCAAAATAGAAATACCACAAACTGTCATTCACCATAACACTGGCATTCAGAAAGAAAACACCGAAAACACTTTCGACAATGAAAAAACTGCTACTGCTAATGCAAGAATTCTATTGGATAAACCATTTAACTTAGAAGCAGAAATTGGAAAGCTCAAGATATCCATCCCCCTTTTAGAACTTGCCAAACATGATGTATATAGGCAACAAATTCAAAGGTCACTTCAACTACCAGAGGTCAGGGATGATGTAAATGTTTTAGATGATACCCCTGAGCTGTTGTTTGGTCCAGAAGTTAACGGAAAATCAACATATGGACCTGTCCCACCCTTTTATGTCAGTCTAAACATACATGACAAAATCTTGCATAATGTTATGTTTGACTCAGGTGCCTCACATAACCTTATGCCAAAGCTGTAATGGAAAAACTAAACCTTGATGTCACAAGACCCTATAAAGATCTATACTCCTTCGACTCAAGTCAAGTCAAGTGTTCAGGCTTAATTAAAGACCTGTGTGTGTCTCTAGTCCAATTTCCCAACAAGACAATCCTAATGGACGTAGTAGTTGCTGACATACCGACAAAATATGGCATGCTCCTATCAAGATCATGGGGAGCAAAACTGCAAGGATCCCTTCAACTTGACCCCTCTTATGCCACTATATCTATCTTTGGGCAACCAAAGAGACTGTATAGAGAAATACTAATGAAGTATGTGGTAAGCAGTGAGGAAAATCTCCAAAATTTTCCAATTTACTCAATCCATTCTATATGGATTCTTTTATTTTATTTAATGATGACACCAATCCTCCAACTGATGAGAAGCCTTCAGCCTTAGAGCAAGAAACATGCATCAATGAGAAATTAGTTTCCAATGCCCATGAAATTGTCACAACAGTTAAGGCAACTAGCAAACAAGAAGAACCTCCCGAAATAGAAATTGTAAGTCTGCCTAATCCTCAAATAACTGAAACTCTTAATACAAACCTCAAACCAGAAATCACATGGTTTTTAGAGTTTGATGGTTCTGTCAACAAGTTAGGAGCAGGGGCAGGGGTATGGATTCACAATACACAAGATAATCATGTAGAAGGCCATGCCTATAGAATAAATTTCAGACGTACAAACAACATGGCAGAGTATGAAGCCCTCCTCTTAGGCCTAAAATTGCTCAAAGTCCTAGGAGCTACAAAAGTGTCCATTCTAGGTGACTCCGACTTGATTATACAACAAATGAAAGGCAACTTTGTTACCAATGATAATAGAATGAGAGCTTATAGGACTGCTGCCACATAAATACTCAAGTCTTTCAATGAATCCAAGCTTGCCAAAATTTCAAGAGACCATAATATTCATGCTCACAGCCTAGCAACTTTTGCCAGCACATGCAAGTTTCCCTTTGAACCAAATCACCATTTCACTGCTGAGACAAAACATAGACCCTCGGTCCCCAACAATGTTAAGGATTGGCAAGTGATTCAAAATGATGCCCAGATTAGCAATTTCCTCACTCTTGAGGGCGAATTTTTAAATACAAACATTGATATCGATGCCATGAACGATTCCCAACAACTAACAGAAGAAAATCAGCAGGCTGTAACAGCTAAACAAATCCTTAACTCAACTGTTTTTTATAACACAAACATAGAACAGTTGAAACAAATGTGTTTAGAGGAAACAGCCAAAACAGAGGATGAGTTTATTGATCTAAAGAGTAATTTTCTACATGCTGGCCTTACTCCATTAGAAGACATGTTCGATGAAGATGATGTGCCCAAAAAGACAAAAATGGAGCCTTTAAATGCTGCTATAGAAGAACACAACATAGGGATAGCAGAACAGCCCAAAATGATTAAGTTGTCCAAAAATATGCCCCCTGATCAAAAACCAAAATATGTGGATTTGTTCAAAGAGTTCCAAAATGTATTTACTTGGAGTTATGAGGACTTGAAGTCCTATGACACCTCAGTGATCCAGCATACCATTCCCTTAAAACCAAATCAAAAACCATTCAAACATAAACTTAGAAGAATCAACCCCATGCTTCTTCCCCTCATTGAAAAAGAAATAAAGAGAATGTTTGAAGCAGGTATCATTGCACCCATCAGATTCTCTGATTGGGTATCTAATTTAGTTCCCACAAGGAAGAAATCAGGAGAGATAATACTATGTGTAGACTTGAGAAATTTAAACCAGGTCTCTTTAAAAGACCACTACTCTTTGCCCAAAATGGACCATATTCTACAAAGAGTAGTGGGATCATCTAGAATTTCTTTACTAGATGGATTTTCAGGTTTTAATCAGGTACTTGTTCACCCGGATGACCAAGACAAAATAGCCTTTACCACACCGTGGGGAATATTTAAGTATGTTAAGATGCCTTTCGGACTAAAGAACACTGGTGCTACCTTTCAAGGGGAAATGGATATTGCATTTGCCAAGGAGATACGTGATTTCCTTGTTGTTTACCTTGATGACCTAACCCTTTCTCCAAATCTGACCAAGAGCACCTTAAGCACCTAACGAAAATTTTCATGACATGTAGGAAATATGGCATTTCCCTGAATCCAAAGAAGTCCCTATTTGCCCTTGAGGAAGGCAAGCTTTTAGGCCATATCATATCAAAATATGGGATTAGAATTGATCCTGAAAGAATTCAAGCTATCCTCCAAATCCCATATCCAAGAAACATAAAAGAGCTG